>JAHZNE010008144.1:0-28992 GCA_027744055.1 Callyntrura sp. NNG-2020
CTCCGTAGCATGAACGTACAAAATAGGTTACAACCTACATTTCGACGCCCTAATGATGACACTATAAAAACTGCTGAAACTCCTCTTGGGGTTTCAAACTTTGAAAACGTGTTCATGGGAGAGCAATTAACTGCTTATTTACTAACCTTATGAGATCATAGTTATTTCATCACTCGTGTTCACCTGCTGAAATCCACAGCGACATGAACTGTGGCATCATCAGGGTAAAAAAAGGCACAATGCCTTTTTGCATAACGTATGATATCGTCTATTGTCAACAGATGAAGGCGCGTTTTCTGATTCTGCAATTAAAATTGGCTGAGAGATTTTTTAAGCATGCAAAGAGGAGAGTTATATGCGCTGCAAAATTTGTTACCTTACCCATTTCTTCAAGAAGGGACAGTCCATTCAAGCCCATTTCACCAACTTTCTTTCTTTTGCATATTGTATCATACGATATTTTCTTTTTCTACCTTTATGCTGTTGTCAAAATCACCACTTTGCTCTTGCTAACATGTAAGAGTGCTTGTTAAGAGCTATTTTTATGAATTTTCTTTGGCTCTGAAATCTGTTTATTTATTAGCGTACACCATCAGCAATGTGAGTAATGTACGTACAAGGATTGCATATCCTGCGAAAGATCAAATCAGATTACAATATATAAGTATATGTGAGTCTATGTAAGTGTTTTTTTTGGCTTGTTTCTTTCTTTAAACTTCATTTTTCTCCTGCACACAGGAACAGCTTACTGCGACATCAGTTTTATGAATGTTATGTTTTGACAAAATGGTTGAACGCGAACATTGTACACATTTAAAAGTATAAATGTACACGACACGTACAAAATAATAGATCATCATCTTCCCCCTCTTTTTTATGGGATGGGAATGGGAACGACCAGAGTTTTATCGTGTATGTGTGCATGTGTGTGGTGGCACAAGAAAAAGATGGTGAATAACTGTCTTATAATAAAACCTGACACTGACTTTTTGTCAGTGACACAGAGTGAGGTGCCGTGATTAATCGTTCTTACAAAATGAGTTATGCGTTTCTCTGTCTTACGTCGGAAAAATGCAAGAAACGATTTATTTATTGGGGAGGACAACAAGCGTAATGAAGCTGCTGCGACGAACAAACGGAATTTCGCAGACTTGCCGACTACGCAGTACACAAGGCGCATATAATATAATATCTCTCTCCACCTTTTAGTGGGAGAGCCCCCCAGCACACACATATCTATTACATGGATGGTTAATGCATGCATACACGTAGAGCTGAAAAAATGCATGAAAAATGGGGATGTACACGTAAAATTAAAAATGCGATCTTGCTGCCTCTTATTTTTTTTATGTTAACCATACTGTTATTACTATTTTTATTTATCACACTTCTTACTCTTATTAGTGTGCTGTTTGAAGGTTTGTTAGCAGATGCATGCGGTTTAATAAGGCTCGCGATTCACCATGTTTAGGTAGATATGTAGGTATATCCTTGTAAACTCATAAACAGCGCAAGGTAATAAAACCAGCTTAAATACACACAGAGAGACATTCCGACTTCATGTTTGCAAAGTTGTAAAACGTTACAGTTGATGAGGAATACTCCAAGTGATGATGATGAACATCTCTTTGCTTACAGGTACGGATGTGGTAATAGGACGGACGTATGCATGACTTTAATTTCTTACAAGTGTCATTCACAGCAAAGCCATCATAAAATGTGTATAAGTACAGGAACAATAAAAAATAAAATTTGTAGTAATAAAAAGTGCTAATTTCCGAAGTCTTCTGCTAAATTAATTTGTTGTAGTTGTAATGAAGAACAAGAGGAGAAATATTTAAGGTTGCTTGTTCCTCTGTCGGAGAGAAAAGATAAAAATCTTTTACCTTAAACCGAGGGTGACACAACGAGGGGATGAGGGTGGAAGAGAAACTGTTTTGAGGAAACCTAGAGTGATTGTGAATGTGTCCGTTTGTCCGGCGGCGGTGTCACCGGAACATAAAAAAAGTAATTAAAATATTATTTTCTATTGTTGCACCTCGAATCATTTTTATGAAATAATGAATGGAGAGAGGCGGGGGTCCCCGATGATGGAGATAAGCAGGTGCCTCGTAAAAAGCATCCCGATTTTATGCAAAATTTAACCAGCATAATCTATCGTTAGAATCTAGGTACCTATATCATGTAGGACTGTGTGTACAAAGATGATACAGCGATGCGGCTGAATATTCTTCTGATGAAATCCAGCAACTAAATACCTACTTGTGTATGTGTGTATACAAGAAAATAGGCGTCCACTTTACTCGCGAGAAGAAACATGATAAGCAGGTTCGCCTCCTGGTAGTGAATACGTAAGTACGTTCAAAGATAGACGGAACATTATAACTTACCTTAAAATGGCATGTACACCAACCATTGGCGTCCACTTTGACTAAAGAGCAAAATGAAAAAAAATGCTTGATGGCGATGATGATGGTGATAGTCGAGTATTATTTTCTCATACTTTTAACCCTTTTCCCCTGTATCAGCATCACACTCTTGCAAATCTTCAATGTGTTCAAAAAATGATTGTTGAAGACGTTGAGAACTAATTGAAAGGTTAAAAATAAAGGTGACGAGATTCTCTCCTGGCCGGCTTCAATCCTCATTCTGTAGTAGTGCAAAAAGACCACAACAGCAAGAGCAGTAGAGAGATGCATTAGGTAATTTATCACATATTATTCTCCTCTGGAGTGTATATATGTAAATTACGTATACAAGAAGTGTAATATAGTAGATTACATCCCCTACGGTTTTCTCTTCTCCCTCTGTGCATCCATATTCACCGCCATCATATCAGCTCCGCATTTGCATTTTCGTAAGGTACACGTTTTTTTGTCAATGATGAAGATAATGATGATCCCATTGCATTGTAAATTAAAAAATGAATATACAAGTAATGTTTTTCTTTTGTAAATATTTTTTTCGTATTCCTAGTGCAACTACTGTTGCATGTCAAGTAGTAAATTTATGTTTGCACAAGGAATAAAAAACATGGGCATTTTAAAATATCTACTTTACTATATATATACGTATAACTTCATCATCGAAGATAAAATGCAGCTTCAAACTTGCTAATGCATATAATTACTTGACTTCACGGTATGAAACCAACAAATTAACTGACCTGTTGCTGTTGTTGTTGTGTTGCAGAATGTCGACTGTGTGTGTACGCCGTGCTTACGTGCGAATATAATAATAATAACTTTATTGTCTGCGTGAAAATAAAACGGTGTTCCTTTTATGAAAAGAATATTTACGACACTAATTTGTCATATTAATCTGGCAGAGTGTATTAACGTAAATAGCGTAAGGAGGCTCTTGATAGAGAAACACTTTCCTTAAATAATATTTTTTCTGTAGAAAATAGCCATTTCCCCATAAAAATGTAACTCTGCCTCTATGATGTGTTGGGTCATCTTGTATTACGTAATTATCATTTATTTTATGAAGATCAAGGCAAACTTGATTATTTTAGAGACTCTCGTTGCAGTCAGAAGTGGCATGTGGTACTGACCAGGAACTCTTTTCCGTGGAGTTGGGCTGTTTTATGCTATTCAATCTCATAAATCGCTGTCGGACACCTGACAAAGCAAATCAACAAAGAATAATAATGAACAGGTAGATGATTCCTGATTCTTCACTCTTCTTTTACACATTGATCGAGGCAAGAAACGTCCAAAGAGATAATAAACGAAGACATTTTTTATTACGAAAACGTCATTTTTTTGTACGAGAATTGCTAGACTGAACGTCGCAAAATAATGAATAAGGTACTTAAAATTAAAATAATACCTTAAACTTGTTAGACACATGGACGCTAACGTGCATACAAATCAGAAGCAATTCAGATTAGGGAGGCACACATGCGTTTTGTTATACCTGCGCTGCTATATGTGGCTGCGCTGCGATACTCTATCCTTTTTAAAGCTCATTTGATATGTGGCGTACACGAAAAGGCTGGATACACACCATTTATAATAATAATCAGGATCATCATCATCATTACATCAACATTATCGTCATCGCATATCAGCCTCTGCTTAACCCTATCTGTAGGGTGAGTAGAGAGCACAATTATAGCTTACAATTTGCATAAATTGGAACTACCTAAACAACCCCGAAACACTTGGTCATTTGGTCATTATTACGTGATGTTTTGATAATATTCCAGTTCGATGTACAACTTGCATAATGTGTATGACATCATTATGTCAGGCTAGGCTACTACAACTTTTACAGTGTGCTTATCACGATCTAATGCAAACATCTCTTAAAATAAACCACTATTTCATTGATGATGATGATGATGATGATGATCATGATGAGGACTCATTCTCCAAAAAAATCAGCGTCTCGCCCATTCAAAAAAATCTCTTTGGGTTCTCCGGATCATTTACAAGAAATCGCGACGACATATACTCACGCAAGCGCTTTTGGATGCAGATAGGTACGCATAAGTACGGGCTGAAAAGCTAGTCCTTGCTGTTCATACGATATTTAAATAAGCGTTTCTATAAAAAGCAGTTTAATGGGCACGGCAAAGTTTGTAAAAATTTTTATGAATGGATGACGACGGCAAAATGTTTTAAATACTGGAAAATGCAAAGAAAATGTCTTGAGGCAAAAAAGTCCTCTTTTCAGCCAGGTTATTTATTTATTTTTAAACATCACTCATTCTCAGACTGTCAATTATGTAGTCATTCTGAAAAAGCTGGTACCTCTCGGAGAATTCTGGTATAGCACAGTGAATTATGGATTGTCCCTGATCATGGACGTACTATTTGCAGCTAAACGTTAAGGTTAGCTACAGCAAAACTCTTAAAGAACAATTTAAAGTAAATAAATGTCCAAGTCTTTGCAGGGTACATAAGGTGTGTTCATTTATTACGATGACGTTTGGGAACCTTGCACACAACAAGATCAAGCGGTCATTCAATTCAAACGTTCACATTTGGTAAATATTTGATATGCTCAAAAATGAAGATAACTACTTTTTTGTAAAAAAAATGTACAGTAGAGAGGTAAAGTATATATCCTTCAGCATAATTTACAATTAGTAGTGTGCAGCAGCTTGAAAAACGGGAATTGAAAATTCAGCATTTTGGCAAATAAGAAGTGTCATCATCGTTATTCTCTTCTTAATGGCCTATAGCAATTCGTCCGTGTTACCACCAACCAACTGCAGTGTTGCAATATCGTACTCTGTGTGTAACAAAAAAAACTAACTTACTTTTCCCTCTACTTATCTCTTCTACCTGTGCATAAATTTATAGTTTTATCTTGCCACAAAACGTTATGTACATATATGCAGTAGCATTATGGCGTTCAAGCAGGGAAAAATTGAATGAAACCCAACATTGAAGTTTTACACGTAGATTTTTCACTTAAGTCCTACCAACATCTATAAAAGAACTTTTAAATTACGATTTTCAGTAAAAAACCGGCTGTCGCTAACAGTCAAGGCGATCACTAGCTAGAGATATGAAGAAAAGCCGAATTGAGGGTGGGGGTGGAACAAGTTTTGCCATAGACTTGCAAATTTTTGCAATTTTTTATTCTATGATCTTACAAACTTTGCTGGTGGTATTTTCAATTTATTACTGGATAGTCATGAATAGGATGACAATAGGTGTGCTCAAACAGACATACACTCTTTCAAGTCACTCTGGTCACTGTCTGTACAACAAACACCATCCATCCATATGCACATTACGTGTTTCTTGATGATGATGATGCCTTGCGTGGCGTTGTAAATAAAATAGATATGTAGTTTCAAAATGTGAATGGTGTGTGTGTAGGTAGACTATTTTCTTTTCCATTATCGAAAATGCATTTCTTTTCATAGGTGTAGTAGTTGTAGATAGTCTGTATATTTTTTTTTGAGTTTAAGATTATTGAGTGAGTCATGGTTGTGTTGGATGGGTGGGATATTATTATATATTGTCTTCATAATCATCGTATAATATTCATATCATAATACCATTTGACTAACTAGCATTTAATGTTATCCTCTGTTGTTAATAAAAACAGCTTTTTTGTGTTTTATGATTCTGCTCTTCTTCTGGGCTTGAATGACGGACCTGACTCTGACTGACTGGGTTGTGTGATGATATGATGATAATGGTGGTGGTGGGGTAGTCGTCGTCATCATCATCATTATCATCTTTGCCTTCTGGTATGGTGAATATTATGCAGGGCTTTGTGAATGGAGGTGGGGGTTGTGGTGGTGGAAGGTGGAAGTTAGTAGTATGCTTACTGTTGTTTTTGTTGATGGTGGTGATTCGGTGATGATGCTGTTGCTGCTGGTGCGGCATGTTCGTGATACTGTGTTGACGATGATAAAGCTCTTTGGAGCACGCATCATCGTGAATGATCATGTATTATCACTGCTGTGCGCTGCGGCTGCTGCTGCCAGTGATATACGGAGAATGAGTCAAGTTGCTGTTGGTCTCATAAAATATAATGTTCATGTAGATGCCTTATAATTCATCAATTCATTCAGGTATGTATACATAAACGCACACACACCACACATACACTTAAAAACGTAAACGAGTTGAAAGATTCAGTGGTGAGATTGAATGAGAAATGAATTGCTTACAGATTTAACTTATTTTGATAAGCATGACGTAATTTTTGATTAGAGACAATGGCTTTGTAGCACGCTTAAAATACCCAGAGGAGGTTAAAGTCAGCGAAAGGTATCATAATAATAATGGCAGCTAAAGAGCAACATAAGCAACTACCCAAAAAACATATTTGCGTAAACATACAGCACACATTGAGTGAGTACAGGGAAGACATAAATATGGCATTTTTTTCTGTATTTTTGAAAAGTTTTATAAGCGTGGCTTTTTCATTTTTGTCTTAAGAGCTGAGCTAACAACCTGCATGTAATAAAATGCATTGATGTCGTCGTGGTTCACTTTTAATTTTCTGATAAAGCATTTTATTTTTACGTGTGTGTTTGACATTCTCCTTTTCTAGGCTTCTTGTTCGTGCGCCAGATTTTTTTTTGACTTTTCCATAAACCCCAGCGAGTGCCGACGACGCAATCTTGTGAGTTAAGACAATTTATAAAGTTGCCTTTGTTTGCTAGTTCTGTCAGTCAACGAACGTCAAGACAAATGTCAGGATCATCATGATCACCAGCAGCAGCAGCAATTTATATGTAGTGTGCACACTACTTCAGCAGCCAGAGAGATGGAAACCCTGTGGGCTCTAAAATTTGCATTTATTCACGTTGCATAAATATACAGTTGACGATAGAGGACAAAGAAGCAAAAACCACACGGGTAAGTCAAATATTACAAACTCCATTTTCTCTCGATATAATGTGTATCAGTAGATGTTTTAGAAATTCCAAAGAAATTTCGTAGGAATGTGGCGTGAACAGAGAGGTCTGTAGTTTACATTGGTTTTCCAAAGAAATCCAGCTTGTGTAAACAAAAACTGGTAGCTTTGCCACTGCCATGTGTTGAATTATTTGAATGTTTTGACATTTTTACGAAGTTAACAACAGTTTTTTACGCAAATTCGGTTTACTTTCATGGACTGCTGGAATAAGAACGATGGCATGTCGAAAAAAAATCGTTGAAAAGTGCCTTCCATTTTCAACTCTTTTTCTCTCCAAAACTGATCCCACCTTTTATGGATCACCGCATGTGTAATAAAGTTTCCATCTAAAAATAGAAGGAAATGTCTAATCCCGTTTAATGTGTGTATGTGACATGCTTTTGAATTGAGAGATAAACTCTGTCATCATTTACATACGTAATGATAAAAACAAAGCTGAAAGCGAGCTATAATCATTGTAAAAATAAAAACGTACAAAACGGAAGGCTTTTGTGAAAGCTCTACTGGTGGCATAGGATTAGATATAATCTCAGTTCCAACTTCCGTTGTTGATTGCCTACTTGTGGTTCTTACAGTTGTGAGGGTACTAAATGGTACTTCTCATACAAGCGGAAACACGACTCATTATTAAAGCTCGGTTCAACCAAAATTAAATTTCATTTAATTTTCTACTCGTTTCTCTCTTTTTTACGATGAGCCTTGAACGCTTAACGCTTTTTGTACTCATTCGAGCCCATGTTCACGCCCTGTACAATATCAACCAACTGCGTACTTATACACCGCAGTTGGAAAAAGTTTCCAATGAACTATAAAAGTGATATAGCGAACCTTATCTGAACGTATGTATCTTCTAGTAGTCATAATTATCAGATCGCGTGTGGTCTGTACGACTCCCTTGTGTCTCTACTTAAAATGAATATAGTCAAAGTAGACAAAGTATATTAAAAGTTGGGAAATTATTATTAAGAATCAGAGGAAAGCAGAAAGGATACAGACATTTTAATACGGTTTCTCTCCAGAGTCCCCAAAATGTTGGCATATGGCATACACAGAGTACGTTTCGGTTCAGTTTTTTACGGATCATAATAATATCTCTTTATAATTCTGCTTCTGTTGTTGTGGGTCCAATTTCTGATCCGCTATGAGATCCTTCCTCAAGATAAAGTGTATTTAGTCTACTGCTGTTGCTCCGTGCTGGCAGCCTATTTATTTGGTAATAATACCGTAGCATCTTCCTCCGATATTGTTTGGGGTGTATATCTGTATGTGAGGTCAATTCAAAGTAGCAAAACCCTTAATTTGTTGGAAATACAGTGTTTTACAAAATGGAGCAATAGTGAGAGAAAGGGCTCTCTGTTGTCAGCGTTGGCTGACGGGTATGGAAAAAGTACTTTTAAACTTTTACAGACTTTGCTAAGGATTACGTATTAAAACTGCTCGGATTGAGACTCCAATCTGAGGAGTCACATGTTTTGCTCGTTATCGTACATCGCGCAGGTCGCGGGATTTAATGACCCCACAACAGCAGTTCAATCCTAAACATTGATGAGTATCAGAAATAAAGAGGATTGTTGTTTTTCTTTAAGAAAATGTTTCTACATAAATGTCGTGTTCCTCAACCGTTGAGTACTGCAGATATATGTAGACTCCAGCCAATCTCCAAAAAAATGAGTGCTTTAGCTCGACTGCCTGGTCTCGAGAGATCTACCCTAAAAATGAACTGACGATTTCCCTATAAAACCCATATTTTACCCAATTTCAAAACACGCTACCAAATAGATGGTGTGTGTGTATGTATTGTATTTTTCGTTCCTTCATCAAGCGTTCAAAAGGTACCCTCTTTTTTCACACATAATACTCCATTTCCCCCAAAAACAACAAGTTTTCTCTAAAAAAGAAAAACACATATGGAAGACGGGAATGAAAGAGTATTGGGCACCAGGCACCGGCATTGCGTACATTATTACATCCATAAGATGCTCCATATAGTTTTTCGTCATCTTGACACAAAAGTTTCTGTTTCTTCCTCATTTTCCTTCCAGAAGACTGCGCATTGTGTAATTTAAGAATCTTTCTTTCTCTGCTGCCATACCCATACATACACACGCACTTTAGGGGAATATTCAAACTTGATATTATTAACGCAAGCTCAATAATAGTGTTCTTATCGGTTCGGTTCTATTTGGTTTTCAGTGTACGAACATGATCATTTACAACAAGTTACTATATCCTCCATAAAATCCAAAATAAAAGTCAGATATACGATATACGATATACGTCAGTATTTGTTTCTAATGGTGGTAGTAGGACTTGTGTTGGTTGTTGCAGTATGACGGGCAAAGTTTTTACCTCCGATTGCATGTGGGGGGTTTTCACTGGGATCAGTAATGATTAGTTTCGAGCTACCGAACAGCAAAACGCCTTTTGTATTTATACACAGATGTCTGTGTGTGTGCCCAGCTTTAGCTGCCAACATTTCTTGATAATATTTCAGTGGAAAGAAACAAACAGAAAGGTTTTAAAAGAGACGAGTGGAGTGAATGGGTTTATTGAATTGGTGTGGTAGGCCTGTGCCCAAACCCATCATCTTTCTGAAATATCGTACAGTTTATTAGTCAAGATCTCAGGTCGGGTCTACAACTTTTTACGTAGGTGATCTTTAAAAAAATTAGAGGAAAATGATGATTCAACATGCTAAGCTTATTGTTAAGACGGAGAAAAGGGGATTTTTGATGTTAAGATGAAAAAAATTAATAATTACTTATCGTTCTCCCCTTTATAAATAGATCGCTTTTGATTGTGACGAGCTTCTTGTTTTTTCCTTACCGGTTTATTTTGGTATTAATATAAAAAAAGCTACTATTACTCCCAAGGGAGTCTCCAATTTGTTGGTGGAAGGAAGCACCACAACGCGTTATTGTTGTGGTGGGTCATTTGGTGAGTAGACGTACGAATCCTGTCATTTATCGAGCACACGAGTACTTAAATTACTAGCATTAGCATTAGGGTTGGTTAAGATTTTCCTTCCTACTACGTGAGATTTTCGTTTTGATAATAAAATGATAATCTAATCCACCTTCGTACACACAGAGCCTGTTCGGGTCCATTTTATGCATTCACCACGAAAGATATAAAATCTCAAACGATCTACTTTTACCAGACACCACCACCAGAGGATGATGACCAGATTTAATTTAGTTCCGTTTACTGCTGATAATGATTTTTGGATGCCCACATCCTTCTACTAAAATGAGCTCCCTTTTTCGAAGATTTATATAAAATAATAAAAAACTTAAAATAAAACGAATCAATATAAAAATGGTTAAAGGTTTAAAAATGGCAACGTGAGAATATGCAGGAAACAGGGTAGTCATCCTCATTGTCAGTAAAAGTAGTAGTAGTAGTAGCAGTAGTGTCGTCAAGAAATATTATTGTAAACATCTTCTTCTAAAACACTTAAGTTTTAATAGAGAATAGTGCAACGACACACATGCCACTTTCTGCCAGAAGGATAAGACAAGAGAGATTTTCAGCAGAGTTTTTAAGTGGTAGTAGTAGAGCAAGCAGGCGAAAGAAGAGCGTGGTAGCAGTAGTAATAGTAAATAGTAAGCAGCAAGAGAAAGATTAAGGTAGACGTATAAACTAGTTTACGACATCTCACAATCAGTCAGCACTGTAGTAGTTCTGTAGAAGAGGAGCAGTAGCATTGGTGGTGGTATTTAGATTTTTATTATTTGATTTTTACTGTGGGTTGTTTTCACTTCTTATTACAACGTTCATGTCATGTCACAGAGGACAAATAAAAAACAGTTTGATTGATACAAAGACATCCGGATGTAAAATTGTGGATATGTTGGTGTATGTGTGTGTGTGTGTCAATGTCTGAATGTGAGGATATTGACTTGTTTAGTAAGAAAGAAAGAAGAGCCTCGAAGAACCTCCACTTCAACGGCACTGTTGCTCATCTCATCATCATCTTCTTCGTCGTCGTCATCATGAAATCACATGAAAAAATGTCGATAGGTTTTTTGTTTGTTTGTCAATTTATCTCGTGATCCTTCATTTTGACTCTTGTGTAGTTTATTCACATTTTTATTGGTTTTATATTATGTTATTGTGATGCATCTCAACAATCAAATCTTTTATGTATATACAAAAAAGATCAAGAGTAACTGTAAGAGTGCTCTTGCTGCTGTTATTTACCACCATAATAACCAGCAAAACAAAAAATGTCGTAAAAAATTGTTCGTTTAGACACAGCGTGATACTGGATTTTTTTCACTGATGATGACTGGCGACCACTTACTGATGTCTTTTATTTAATATTAACATCTAGTAGACCATCATGTCACAAAACAGTCAAAATGGAACTTTTTATGAATGAATAAACATGGCTGTTTAAGGTACAACATGTAGACAATCAGCGCTACTTTATGTGATGACGGGTAATAATGTACCGTGGCCCGAATTGTAAGTATGCTGCAGTTTGTAGGTACATGCTAGATGTCTTGTGTTCCCTATTGAAATCAGTCATATACGAGTCATATTTCAAAATGCTTTTTAGTATCATTTTTTTCTATCTTCTTTCTCTTCTCTCTCTCCCTCTCTCTATGCAGATAATACAGAAGCTGTAGGTGTGTAATTACTTTAAGTCAATCAAAAATGCCAACATCATCTTGTGAAATCATGTGCCTTTTCCCTCATGACACACGCACGCAAACAGAAAATCATCATCATCGTCGTCGTGCCATCATCAGCATCTGACAGATCAAAGTACAAATAAGTGACCATCCCTTTTTTATTGTAACTTGATATTGCGGTTTTTATTAATTTGTGAGTTTAGTTCAGTAGGTAAACAGTTCGTCATCATCTATCTCTCTATTTTTCCAAATACTCATTTTTTTGCATGTGTGTTGTGTATCTACGCATAAAATGGTTTTCAGATTGCTTTTGCGGTTCAGTCACGTTTTGTTGGTGATACGGCATTCATTGTTTTCTGGGTGATTTTTCCGTTACGTAGGGTTAGGAACTGCAACATCGTCCTGGCTGTTGGTAAAGATGTGATAGAAACATATATATGCTTTCATCTAATGACGATGGCGCATTGAAAATCCCAGTAGTAGGTGCGCAATCAACCAATTTATCACAGCATTGTTCAAACACAGACATATATTATCGGAAAGTAGGTAGGGACATATTCACACACTTTTTGTCTTTTTCCATTTTCACGATGATGACCAATGACCACCATCAATATTACACTAAAAACTGTTTGTATCAGTGCCGATGATGATAAAGTTTCTCTTTATCCATCCTTATCCGCGTATTTGAGGATGAGTAAATTTGTTTACATTTTCGTAAAGTGTAGACATTGCACATACGTATATATTATTTACTAGAATGCGGTGGCGATGCAATCATCCTCAACCAGTCACCAACCACAGTCGGTTTTTCTCAGCAATTTTGAGACAACAACAACCAGACACAATAACGTACATATTATCATCAAGATGGTTATTGCTATTAGAACCATAAAATTCTTTCGATGGATGATAGCACAAATACCTACATGCAGAAATTGCCGGTTAACGTGATTTGCGGCAGGTTGAACCACTTGAATTTTGTTGAAAGAATTTTTCTTGCAAGTTTTTAAGAGGCCTCTGAGTCATTTAATTCATGCTTTCTTTATAAGACAACAATTGATTTTTTCATGATTTTTTTGGCAGTAAATGTGCCGGTCGTATAATATGACGGTATTGCATCTACCTATGCATATATTATTGGGCAGACGAACACTATATTACGTAGGTATGGTATATTGCCTACTAATGCCATTAATGCAATTATATATGTACCTAATTAATTCGTTATACGAAGTAATAACAATTAATCTGGATTTCTACGTTATTATATCCCAGACAAAATAATGCTAGGTTATGTTTTCAACGCGATTACAAATTTTAAAAGGGGGAACACCACCGTCAAATCTTTTGGGACGCACGATAGCGTAATCAAAGTTGACATTTCCGTTGTTTATCAGAAGCTAAAGAGCGCGTGGCTCTGTGTGCCCCTTTGCAAACATTCTGGTACAAACCTCATTCTGAAATGTTGACCATTTTGACAATCGTGAAAATGTCGTTCTCACACAGCTGAGTCAACGATGGTTGACTGATTTTTAGTGGTGGCAAATACCCCAAGGAAATTCCAAGGAAGAGAAAAAAATGTATATTTTTCACAGTTGCAATTATTGTTATTAGTACATTTATTAGGACAATTATACAGAATCGTAGATTGATTTTCCCTAGAGCAAAACACGTACGACAGTCTCTGCTAGCTCACTCGTCTTGCGTACTTACGTTTACGAGAAGCAGGCGCTACTTTTGGCAAGAGATCCTGAGAAGCAGTCACTTGTCGGTAATTTTGTACTAAACTAAAGCGAGATAAAAAAATCCCTGCCCTGAAAATAAAATGTTGGCTTCTCATCGTCGTAGTCGTCGCCGTCGTCATCATCATCATCATGTTGATCATCGCCGTCCTCTTCTTCATGAGAGGAATCAAAAAACTGAGTCTACTAGCTGAAATCCTGACGCCAGCAATAATACAAAATGTGACTCGTCGTCCGTCAGTATGCAAATAAAGTGGAATCTTGTTTAAACGTACAAATAAATGAACACACATACCTGAGATCAAAGTACACACATCAAATGCAGCGCTTACACCTTCTTTCTATAATATACCGTCTGTTTATGGCTGCTGTTGGCAGAAAGTATATCAAAAAATTGAAAGGCGGAGTTGGAAAAGCTTGCAAAAATAACACTACCCACCATCATCACCACTGCTATCACCACACCACACAAGGCTGCCAGAACATGTGCTTTCTTTTTTTTCTTCGTCGTGGCTGCCGCCGTAGCAGTAGCAGAGGTCGTTTAAAAATTAATTTTGATTTGATCCAATTTTTGTGTAAATCAATAGAGTAGTCAACATGTCTATTTTCACTATTTATTTCAGGATAGAAGCAAAACTACACAAATAAAATGCGCAGTTTACTCTCTCCTTCCACGGTTAGTACAAACTATATGGGGCATAATGCATGCAATCGGGCAATTACCTACTTGAACCACGCAAGATGTTAGAGAGAGAGTGCGTTGAACGTTCTTTGTTACTATTTCTTTCCTATACACACATACACCGGATTATATTTTCGAGCTAACTCGTGATTCATTCAAACTACATAAACAAGTATTGATGTCAGACAGAAAAATCAATATTTGCTGAAAACCGCTTTGCTTAAAGGCGACAGGACAGACCCGCAAAATGCTGGAGTTCTTCAAATGATATAGGTATGCCTGTCTACTTTTTTAGTTGGCCGCAAAATCGAATGCGAAAGTTAAAATGTTTCATGTTCGCGTTTAGTGTCCCTTCTCAGAAAGCTGAAATGTGTGAGTTTGTGCTAGATAAAGGTAGGTACATGGAGTGCGAAAGGGAAATGTACTTGCACTGTGTATATACGCTTGTTTGTTTCCCGTACCGTTACTCCAATAAATTTTAACAGATTTTACCAGCAGGTTGTAAATTATAATTTTTTGTTTGTTGAAATAAGTAATTTTATTGCTGCTTCTCTTTCAACCTCGTGGGCATACCAGAATGATTCCAAAATGATTTTTTATAGCTCTGTATGGTGCCTCCATTTTACAAATATTAGGATCCCTACACTTTTGTTTATTTCTTGTTATCCGGAGCCAAACACTAAACAGTTCTCATTTTATTTGTTGGGGTACGACCAGGTGAAAAGTTTTGTAAGACGAAATGAAATGAGTAATGGTTTATGAAAAATAATAATAATAATGGAGATCTTTTGGTATATATGTACCTTATTTATGTCGGGGTCTTGGTGTGATCCGCACAATTCATGGTCTCTGTGAAAAAAATACAGTGTGGAATTTTTTATTCGTACAAACAGTCCAATTTTGAAAACCACACGGTCTTCGTATGTTTTTCTTCAAAAGAGTCCCCTTCCATTCACCCTGTAAGATTTGATATTGAACCGGGGTGCACAAAAGTGGAAAATGCTTTGTGTCGGCAATGCTGGTAATAACATTAATAATGTACGTACCTGAATAAATTTTCATTTTTATAAGAAAAATATCAAATATCAGGGTTTTCATTAAGTCAGCAATAAATCTGCACTCGGCGGACTACGGACGGGCGCGCGGATGACCTGTACCGCAAAGCCACATGCATCTTTCCACAGTTACAGCTTTGAAAAGAAAACGTTTGATGGAAAAGCAATTACGTGCATTATCTCTTCATACATATGAATTAGACGAGAAGGAATTATAATTTGAAATAATAATTGCATTAAAAGTAGGCATTATGCATGTCAGCAGTGTCAAATATCTTCTCTTTCTATCTGAACGTTTTTGTGTTGCATAAAAAGAAAATATATAGTAAACACCCCAAAAAACCACAGAGAAAAAAGCCCGTACAAAAAATTTTGTTTAATGTAATGTAATGCCCATCTATGACTTTTGTCTTGCTCACAGAGCGTTTTTTCATTGTTTACGTGAGAACTCAATGAATGATAAGTAAGGTTACATAGGGAAGACATAACAGACAGACAACGAGAATTTCAATTCATTTGTTGCATTAAATGGGACGTCAACAACGCAGACCGTGAACGAACTTTCTGCTGGATCGGCTGAGAAATATTTTATGTTTTGTTGATGGAACATTATAAAATGGAAAGATTATAGCCCAGGTAGGAGGTTTCACTCGAGAAAATTAAAGCGGCTGTTGTGAGAGTATTGCATGTGTGTTGTTGTGGCAGGAGAGAGAGAAACCTGATTTAATTGGACTGTGTGTAGAGTCGTTTGTCGTTTCGTTTTCATTTCTCTTTTTTTCTTTCGTTCCAATTTTGTTAAGTTGAAAAATCTAACATGAGAGAGAGAGAGAGAGAGAGAAATCACCACCTTGGCATATTCGTTTTGTATCTTTTCGGTCTTACAGCCTATTACGAAATGAAAAATAATATAACAAGCTATTATATTACTGGAGGATATCGTTACAAACAAGAGAGTTAATGGAAATACATTCACCATTTTTAGTTTTTATGGGGAAAATACATCATAATATCCAGCTATTCAGTATTTATCATCCACGGTAGAAAAAAAGTGCTCAGGCACAAACTGATTACTCGCTGCGGCAATATTTCATTTGTGAAAGCCTTTTCATGTAATACCTGCGCACCTAATTCTTCAAGGCATCTACACATGATTTTTATTTGAAATCACTCCTCTTGCACCTCTCTGCTTTTTCCTCTCACCCTCTCTGTATTTCACCTGTCCTGTTTTTTACTCTCAAAGCAATACATTTTTTTAAATATCGCTTAAAAGACGCGCACACAGAGGAACAATGAGGAGAAGAGTAGTAAAAAATATTACAAATCTCTTTTAAACGGTATCAACATCAACAAACAACAACAGCAAAAATGTTAACAGATTGTATTCGTTGGGTAAGGAAGCCTTCAAGTACTACTCCCTCACAGTCACTTTTTAAAATTGTCAGTCTTGTCTTTTCTTCTTCCTCCCCTTCATTATTGTTATGGTAAGTTGGATTTTATGTGTTTTTTTGAAGTAAGTGTGTGTTGGGCAGTGTTGGCAGACGTTCACTCTTGTTATAACTGATATTTTCTATCGTTTACACTTTTACCTTGCGCTTTCCTACAAGCTTTTGACTTTACAATGTGATGATGATGACTGTAGTGATTATCGTTTTCCCCCCGAAGACAGCCATTCAAAGGGACGCGGGGAGTTAAAGAAATTGAGGAAATGCGTAAATGTTTCAGAAAATATTCGGTACGAGCGTGTCCAAAGTACACACACAGTCCCTTTTTCTTGAAAGAATAATATAAAAAGCCCATTTTCTTTTTACGAGAAGCTGAGAATTTGTTACTTTTTCCTGCTCAACAAATGTCATGTTGGAGCTTCAAGGGATTTGATACGGTAGCGGGCTAGGAAGTGGAAGGAGAATAAATTCAGGCAGGCACACAGTTCATAGAAAAGTTGTCCCTTAAAATAACAACCCGTAGGTGAACACAGTGCTGTGGTGTTAGTGTTTTGATACCACTGTTACAACAACTGCTGGACCATTTTGGAAAAATAGAAATCAAGATAAAGAATGTACGACAGTCGTGTAGAAATACAAAGACAGACACACACTTTTAGGATGATTATTATTGTGCGGTGGTGGTATGTACATGTTTGAACAAAAACGTTACTACAATTTCCTACTGTTAATCTGAGAATCTGTACAAAAGGTGGGGAAGCTGTGTGTTTTTTAAAAGAAATAAAACTTGAGCTAACCATGTACACACGGCATAAAACTTGTGCTCCTTGTTAATATTGAAGATGCCTCGCCTACCGTGTTGGATAATTTGGCTGGTTGGTGTGGCATTAAGTACACATCTCAAGAAAAAAAGAAGGACCGTATGGATAAACAGTTTTCGTCTCTGATTTTAGAACATTTTCTTCTCTTTGGGTTAGGGATTCGGATTGTTGATGGTGAGGCGAGGGAAAGGAAAAATTGAAGAATGGGAATGTGATGGGCTTTTTAGAGGATTAGAATTTTATTGTTGCAGCATTGCCTAAACACCTAAATACACACATACCAACAACATTAACAATCCTCCTCTCCCTTCACAATGGCGCCTAGCTCATCATTTCTTGTGTATTTATCCCCTCAGCACTGTTACTGCTGGGTGATTTAGAATTCATTATTGAAATTCCCATTTGTCTCTCCTGATTTATAGAGGTTTACGTTTATACAAAGGCAGAGAGCAGAGAAATTCCTTCTTAACGCGCATATTTCAGCTGTGACGATACAATAAACAAAGAAGCCCAGCAGCAGGTACCCAGGTATGTGTCAGAAGATGAACAGTCATTACAGTTTCCGTTTTCCATTTATCATCATGTTCATAATCATCATCATCATCAACACCCAAGCGAGCATGAGGAAGATTAACACACATGATGCTTTTCAGGCAATGGAGAAAATTTTGGCTAAAACAATTTGCCAAAAATGTGAGAGTTCCTTTTAGTTTTTAAAAAGGTCCTCATAAATCGTAAAACATAAACAGGAATTTGTATGCGCATACTTTTCGTAAATTACAATAATAGCCCAAAATGGATGTCGGGATGGAAAGCGTATATAAATTCCATGAACATACAACATGCAAACGCCCCCAAAAATGTAACGCATTGTGATGAACATGGGTAGACAAGCAAAAAGAAGTTTTCCATCTTTTACTATTGTTACAAATGCAGACCAAATTCATTCATTCTCTAGTCAGTCAGTGGTGGAGAGGAAGTCGTGATAGGGATCATTTACTACGGCTACAAGCTGTATGGTAGAGAGTACAACGACAAAACAAGTATGAGGAAATGGACAGTTGAATTCAATTTACTTTACGAAGCATACCTGTACCCAGACAGATGCATGTCGTCATCATCATCGTCCGTCGTGAAAAGATAATCATTTCATTTGTAAAACTGTTTGCTGCTGTTTTGTGTGTGTGTACCTATTTTGTATTATAGATTTTCTGAAAAGAAATCCCGAAAGTCCGACCAAGGAATTCCACTGTATAGTTTACACAAATACTCATAAAAGCAGTAATAATGATAATAACGTGCTCATGTTCACGACAATGATGATGATGACCGTGGTTATCGGAGGTTTTACGTTGAAAAACGTTCAAAAAGAAAGTTGCGACCTGACTAAACCAAAATGACATGGCAGGTATGTTCCTGTTGTGTGTGTATGTACCTAATGTATGTTTTTCTAACAACGACGACGACGGTACATAAACCCACACTCTAGAAACCGCTTCCTCCACTGACACAACTACTACACGGAAAACGACACAAAGAACTTGTACAAAATTGTGTTTATCCGTGCGCTTTTGACATGCTCATGCCATGCTTCAAAACTATTATTCAACACCACAAGTCTAAAGGATAGAGGGACAAGTGGGTTGAATATCAGATCTTTGCATGCAAGCAGACCAGAGAGAGAGAGAGAAAAAAGTACCAGTGTATAGCACACCACCAAAATGCGATGGACATGCACATTTTAAAGTATGAAGCACATTACTCGGAACATGCACACACACAGGCACAGATAAACTTCACTAGTCATCGGCTTTTCTCTCACATCGACATCACCACTGCGAAGGCTCACATAAAAGTCAGTGAACAGAGAGCTAAGAGAGAGAGAGAGAGGAGAAGAGTCGTAGCAGCACCAGCGGTAATAATAATAACAATAATAATGTGTATTGCTCTCCGGCAAAACTCATGTCTATCATATCCTAACCATACCGATGTATATGTACCTAGTTTAGTTAGAATATCGATATATGCATATATACGCGCTCACAACTGTTCACAGACAAGGTATGCACAGAAAAGAGTTTGGACTCTAAAAGCTTTTAAAAAGTTTTTACTTGTACCATCATCATCTTCTAGCAAGGTACTTTGGCTGGTGTTGCCGATGACTGCTGCTCTGCTGTCCTGTGTGTACCAGTCCGTGTAATACGGTTTTGTATGTAAGTAAGTTTGGGAAGCAGACATATAGTGAGGAGAGAGAAGCTTTCAAGGCAATTATATGTCAGGTTATGAGGCTAGATGTGTTCCAGTTGCCACTCTGCCTTTGTGCTGCCAACAACTGCTCGATATTATCCTCCTTGAAGCTATATAACGTGGGTGATGTAATACTGATTTTTTTTTGTCTTTTGAATTTCAAATCGTGTGTTGTTCTTGAGGAGACTAATAGATAGACAGACGGAGGGAGAGAGAGAAAAAAAAAGGATTTTTGTGCCTGTTATTGCTTTTGATATTGTTATATAAAGCCAACAAGCCAGTTTTTCTTTCTAATGTGTGTGTATGTGTACATGTGGATATGTAAAATACATAAATAAATCCAGTGAAAAGATATTATTGTTGCTGGTTTTTATGATGATGGGGTTTTCTTGAGATGTGCACGTTCTGTGTACGAAACATATCTTAGGCATTATTATTATTACGGCTGCTAATATACCAGAGAGACTGATACAAGTTGTTATAATTTTAATGAACCTTGCAATAAGAACAGTCGCAGTAACAGCAGCAGCCGCCGCGGCAGAGAAGGAGAAGAATCAGCAACACATTGGCCATGTGAAATGCCTGAATTTTCCGCAGACTCTGTTTAGTATTGTATGTGCTTCGATGATGAACAGTGGTCGTCGTGGTGGTGTTGGTCGAAGAGAAACAAGCTGCATTATTGCATTGTTTGGTTGTGTGTGACGTGACGTTTACTCTTTGCATTTTATACTTTGCTTCATTATTATTCATTCTCCCTTTTCCTTTTGATGATAACATTGTTGCAGCCAGCCAAAGTACCAGTTTTATTATTACAATTTTATATATCCCTCTATCAGTGTGTTTAGTGAGTGTGTGCGTATACGTATGGAGAAGAAACAGCGTGAGTGAAAAATTGTACAGCAGTTCAAACTCTCAGAAAGATAAAAAGGAAGAGAAAAGTTGAATATTTTCTACACTTTGCCGAAGGCTCGGTTTAAAATATACGTTACTCGTGGTTATCTTGTACACAAGCAGGGAGGAAGATTACAGAGAGCGAGAGAGACGTTTATTCAAACTCTGTTTGTATTTTGAACTTGAACTGATACTCGACAACGAAGATGTCATGACATATCCGGTTATAATGGTACAATAGAGGAAAGGTGGAACCGTCAATATTACTGTGAAAAAAGTAAATTCTGGGAAAATACTGACAAGATAACAACAATGCTTCACTTTGATGATTACACTTAATACATGATCTCATCTCTTCAGTAAAGACACCAATCTGTCCGCTGTTGGATACTGTTTTCAATTGTGCCTTGTAGTGAGGGGAGTAGGAAGGAACTTTTCATCGTCTCTCTTTTATCCTGCTGGTACCACACCATGTAGCTCATCATCATTTCATCATTGTCAGGTCAGCAGTCAGCAGTCCGTATGTAATCACTAATCACATCGCCATAATGTTTACCCTTGGTGATTCAGTATGCTTTCGGGACATTTTATGCTACAGGTGTTGTTTTTGATTGGGATGAGGAGGAGGAGGACGATGGTGGTGATGATGATGATGGCGAGGAAACCGCAAAGGGATGATGATGGTGGATGAACAACAGCGTAAAATGTTCTAGCTAATGACCTCTATGCATCATCGGCTGTAGATAGAAGAACTTCTTCAAGTATATTTTTTATATTAAGACCGATACCCTTTTATCATCATACCATCATCATCGTCACCATTCTCAAAATCATGAAGCTTTTTAATTTTTCTACACTCACTCTCCAGCAGCAAACTAATATTTATTGAACGGCTTGGTAAAAAATGATACCATTGTGTTAGGTGGATACCGCAGTTACTTGACGAAACCGCTCCGCTTTTTGTCCTGTAATCGTTTCTCCTGTTGTTTTTCCTAGTACTCTGTATATAATCATCGCTATAAACGTGAAAAACATGGAGGCTATCAATCTTCTTTTGATTTTGTAATATATTTTTTTCTCTCGGAGTGTTGAGTAAAATTACCAGTTTCCAAGCTCAGTCGTGTCGGTTCTGAAACCTCTGTGTGTGAAGAAGGGATTATGATTATTGCTATTACCTGGTGAAAAATGAGGGATCGTCCCTTATTCTGCTTAAGGGATGTGTTAACGAGCTTCTTCGTCATATTTTTAACCTGCTTCTGTATACAAGAAAGAGAGAAATAATAATAAAAGAAGGGTGAAACAGCAACCGTACTAAAACACAAACGTTTACACTTGTTGCATCTCTTTCTTCGTTGCTCGGCAAGCGTTCTGTTTTCAGGAGAGGAGATTTACGAAAAATAACTGTTTGGCTGGTCCCTTTTTCTGTATCCAAGAATATCTTATTATCTTGATGATGACCAATACACTGCCCTGTTGATATATGAAACAATGTACGTCTTCCTATAATCAGAGATGAACCTGCGGAAACTTTATCTTCAGAGTTTAACAACCATACTGTCTGAGCTACACCATTACCCAAAAATGACATAGTTTTCCCCAAAAACTAGATTGCTAAACGAGCCAGCATCTGCGGAACAAAGGAAAATGAACTCATTAAACCTTACACTGTTTCATTGGCCATTGAAGTGATTATTGTTATTACTATCGGAGAGATAAGGATGCATTTCCGTCACAAAGATGAGATTTTTTTTAGGGAAGGGGGATGTGTGAACAGAATCACAGGCCATTTATTTTTTTACTGCCGCTGCCACTGCCGCCATGCCGCATTATATTCATATTATGGATTAGTGAGGTTAAAACTAAAAACTCTTGTGTCAAATTTAGATTTCCTTCATTTTTTATGAGCGTGAAAATCTGAGGGAGCGTTTAACATTGTAATTTCACCATACTGCAGATGCACGATCTACTGACTTATTTTTGAAATGCATTAACGTAGTACAAAAACAAAAAAATAAGTTGACGACTGCTCTTGTATTTGTTGAGGATAAAAGTTTGATTAAACCTATCGTTTTACTCTTCTGATAAGCCCTGAGCAGCAGCAGTAGTACTTGTAGAAGCACTTTTTTGTATTTTGTAACTGTAGTTAGCAGGAGGGATATGGGAGGCGATAACTCACTCCATAATAATTATCGTAAAGTTACACAACATAAAGATTTCTTGGCAGTTATGATTACAGAAAAAGGCATTTTGAACGAATGGATAAAGGACTAGTTGAGAGGCAAAGAACAGTTATTTAAACGGGAAGATATTTTATTACTGTGCGCGTACGGCACAGTGCATCCTGCCTTGTGCCTGGTGCACATGACATATCAGCATTGGGCTCGAGGCTTGCTTATGGTGTACAGTAAGTTATATGTAGATATCCCAGAATGCCTAAAATCACGAGTTTGAAATCGCTGCTCTATTTCTCAGATGTACAATAATTACCATAATTATCGCTACAAAAGCAATCAAAAATATCTCTTCGCTGGTAATTTCTTCGGCGCATGTAAATTCTGGAACTTTTCCCATGAGTGCCTTTAAAGAAAAATTATGGGGCGTGGGATAAGGATTTCACTATTAGAACATAACAATATTGTTTCGCGATCGCGACAACCAAACTGTCTTTCGGCGCCGGCGCTAATAGGTTAAAATATTTTCTTTTTAAAGTGATCACTGTACTGTAAAATGATGTACGTTGACGTTTTATTGGACATGCATTAATGAGCTGCACATTTGGACAGGGACATTACATGGGTTCAATATAACGTAAATTTATCCCTCTGAAAGCTAGACGTGCAGCAGTTATAATGACGAAAAAAAATAATAGTATGTAACAAGAAAAGCTTTGACAGAGATGGAATTTCTCTGTATTCTTTCTTCT
Organism: Callyntrura sp. NNG-2020; assembly: GCA_027744055.1. Lineage (NCBI taxonomy): Eukaryota > Metazoa > Arthropoda > Collembola > Entomobryomorpha > Paronellidae > Callyntrura > Callyntrura sp. NNG-2020. Next base: position 23,845 of record JAHZNE010008144.1, read on the forward strand.
CTTTTCATTATCCACATTCCATACTGCTCACGATAAATGATGATAATGGGGATGGCAATGGCGTAAATGTAAACTAAATCCCACTCTCTTTCTCTCTTTCTTTATGCATTGCTTTGATTTTTCTCGGATTTAAACTATTGTCAAATGACTGACTATTATGACTACTGTAGTTGGGCTATTATTTGTATTTGGGGATAAATTGTACACGATTTTTTATATTACACCGTCTGTCGTACCTGCTTACCACACTACCTTATTGAGGGGACGGGAGAAGATGAATTGTAGGAAGGCTAACTAAAACTACAATGTTCAATAAATGGGAATTTAATGTTGTATCACGATAATGTGACATGTTGGGTGCTTTTCCTTTTTGTAACAAATGTAGTGAGAAGTGAAATGAAATCCTTGAAATGAGCTCACTCATCTTCAGCAGCAGCAGTAGCATCAAATAATGCAATGAGCTGCAAACATACCATCACTCGGATTAGTGCACTTATGAATGTATAATAGCCACATTGTGTGATGATGGTGTCTTGAGATATCTTGGAATAACTGATAAAAGTATGTATATGTGCGCATATGCACTGCGTATATGTATGTATCGGCTGTTGTATCTATAATTTGTGTGAGCAAACAAATAATATATTATCTTATCCTGTTTACAAAATGGAGCTACCAATAAATCGTTATAAATATACACACGGAATAATTTCTTTCCATTGAGGCTGTAGTAACAAAACCCAAAACACAACACGCAGTAGCCAGCAAACAGATTTGACAATAAGAATTTATAAGCTGACGCTTTGCTTTTAACGACTACACTACTGCTGTCGTGTCAGCAAGCAAAGAAGAAGCAGACGACGAGAGAAGAGAAGCATATTTTAATCTTCAACACTCATCTTCTCGAAAGATTTTTTCTCTCTTTCTTTTCTTTATTTACTGGAATGTGGCTGCTGGAAAAGAATGTGGAGCATACAATAACATAGTTTTTATTATTGGAGTGCAGTAAGAAGTGCATTTATTTTCTCGCTGGTAACATTGCTGCTTCTCATTTTGAATACAAAACATACGCGTAGTGTAGTAAAATTCAAAGGCGTTTGTAGGATTTATAAGCTCTCCTCTTGACATTCATCACTTCACCAGTATATCAACGAGGAGCAGTGCTTGCAGGGATAATAAGCTCCATTTTTAGCCTCTTATCGTGCATTATTGGAGGAATAAATAGAAGAATAGTGCAGTACTGGTAAAATTAAAACAAGAAAAAAAGAAAGGAATTTACCTTTTCATTCTTCCTCTTGTGATTTTAATGCTACGTGATGTCAATGTTGTAGCTTTTGTGCACATTTCTTTACAATCTTAGGTTATATATTTATGTAAATCCAAGGCAGTATATATTAACCAAAAGAAGCTTTAGCTTATTTGATTGTACGTCGGAAATTGGAGAAGATAGATATGAGAGAAAAAAAATTAAACCTTGAGAAGAGCCTCTTCACTGTGATCTGAAGCTGAAAAAAATGACTGAAAAGAGAATCGCTGAAATGGCCTTTTTTGTTCAGGGAGTAGCTTTAAATTAAAAAACAAGTAGTATAACAGCAGGTAGTGAAAGAAGAAACGTGTCGACTTTCCATTGTTAATGTTAGGAGCTATAAAGTGATGAGGCTTTAAAGAGAAATACGTAATTACTTTTGAAATTGTAAAATACGCCTACACACTACTACTACACACAATCTCTTTTTATCCACTAACCAGAAACTTGCGTAATAAAATGTTCTCTTGTGTGTGATTAGCAATAATTTCCATCTTGACTTCAACAAGTTTCGTTATTATTATTATAAATATATTTTATTAGTGGAGACTTATCACCATCAAATCTTAATTAACCAAGACTTTTTATTTTAAAAAAATTATTATACTTTGTTGGATCGCTCTGATACATGCATGGTTTAATGTTATTACGTATGTAAATTTATACCTGCTTGGAAATAAGTATTGTTCGGAACAATGGGCATAATAAAACTGTGCAACATTATTACACCCACAACAACAAGTATTGCTTTGAATCTATCGAATCATGCAAAATCTGCTGTTTTCTTAAGGAAACAGCTGCGTAGATGTTTAACGTAAATTCCATACCAGAAAAGTAGTTTTGTTCCGCTCTTTAATACTTACGGGTATTTGGAGCACCATTTTGTGAAGAGGAGTATCAAGAAGAATCGCAATAATCGTTATGTCTTCTAATCTATGCTAGATCGTTGGAACAACGGATACACTTTAATGTTTCTAGTCTGAAATGGTTTAGTAGTGTAAATTTAAAAAAATGAAAATGCAAAAAACACTTGAAGCATATAAATTACTTCCATTCAAGATCAGTCAAGTTGACAAGAGTCCATTCCTGTTAACAGGAATGGTATATACGAAGAACGAACAGCCCACTAAATCTTGGATAATTTCCAGCGTAGCTTGTAAGGAAGCAGTTTTCCTCGCATTTTTATTTGAAAATGCACAAAAAGAGCAAACCATAATACTATTAAGATTCTTGTTCGAGATTGACAAGATTTGTAAATGCATAATGCATGCGTCAAAAAGCGTACGTATAAGCCAATATTATGGAACAAGTATGGAAAAGCTGGGATAAGCGCGAAAATTTAAATTATTGCTCTTGTAAGGCGTTATTGTTATTTTCTTTCTTAGAAAGTAACCCCCAAAAGCTGTTGCTTGCATCCAAAAGATTCCTCGAAATTTCTTGTTCTTTCCCTGCCAACATTCTCATTTCAAGATGAAGCCAAGCGGAGCGCAGTAAAAGAAATGTTGTTGTATAATATATTATGAATGTCGGACTTACCAAGACCAATAATGGAAATGGAAGGAAGGAAAGTGGTGGATGCAGCAGCAGCCTTGTATGTATTTAAACTACCTGTCGTAATGATGATGATGATGATGATGATGGTGCCACTGTACTCCTCTGACAAACGCCTCGTTTGATCTGATCTAAACCAATTTTTTAAGGTTGTCGCCTTCTCGTTCTCCCTTTAGGTCATTAATTTCCACGGTTGTAAGACGAAGAACAAGACGAAGGTGAGTGAGTGTGGCTCTTATTATTTAATTTCGGATTCCTCCCGTGACTGGAATCTTTGATTTTCATTCATCATCAACATCATAAACAACAACACACATTCATATATTCGCTCCCTGGCTACTGCTTCTTCTTCTTGCTACTCCCGCCGCATCATCACATCAGCATTTGCTATCATTACCATAACTGACTCATTCACCAAGAGCGGAGATGAGATAGGAGACACTCGTAGTAAAATAAAAGATAAGTGGCACGAAGACAAAATTCACTCTTGCAGTGGTTGGTGGTGCTGGGCGCATTAAAAAAGGGAAATAACACAGCCAGAGCAAAAATTATCAGGGATGAACCTGCGAACAAGCTAAAGTACACGTATTATAATATTCTTGTATTCTTTTTGTGTACTTTGATAAGAAATTGAACGCATGACTGGACTCGGGAGAATCGGACAAGATAAAATTCCCTGCGGAGATTCTAGTTTCTCCTCTGCTCTAATCCTCATCACTATGCACAGCTTTCTTGGTCAATAAAATATAAGTAGTTAGTGTAACAAAAACTGCTTGGAAAAAGTGGATGGCCCAGCTAATTACTGTTTTCTCAGTGTTACATTTTTTCAAAAAGAGAAAGACGACTGCAATGGTGAAGACGAGAGTGGAGGATCAACGTGAGGAGGATGAGTGCGTGCATGTTTCACCAAACATGAAAGGTGTACATGTAAATTCCCTGCAAACGTACAGACGTTTTATTTATCCTTCCTTACAAATAGTACTCTGTCACAAGTGGCAATACGAAGATAAGGCAGAGAGATATTATATGGAATTGTTGAGGGAGCGTAGAGCGTTCGTTATCATTTTTCTATTACCTCTTCCCTACAACAAAAACAGTAGACAATAATTGTGAAAATGTAATTCTTCAGTGTTTTTTGACGCTTTGCTACAGTCAAGCCAAAGAAAAAAGAAGTAGCCATATTAGGATAATCCCTTTATAGAAAGAGAAGAGATAACATGCTGGTTTATCTGATAACACGCCCGGCTTAAGGTGGTAAAATAAGAGGGCTTAATACAGCGACAAGGGCAAGAAGCAATTTTTTATTATGATTATTATCATTTTTTCCAAAATGCGTGTTCATATTTTAAAGTGCTAAATACAGTTGCATAAATACAACACTGTATAATGCTTTAATGGTCGTGGCTGTAGTGGTAATAATAACAAATAAAGCAGGGGGAGTGATTATTTAAAGTACCCCGTTTTACAGTGGCACTTTTCGTTGTTTTTTTGTGCTTGATAACCTTCCTAGATACATTACAGAGAGGTAGACAAAATACAAAACAGTGTTACACATTATCTCCACAACTTATTAACTTAAACAAAAGAACATTTGGTGCTGCAAGAAAAGATGCAGTGAAAGGCGAGAGAAACAGCCGTTTATTTTTTATCCTTGACAAAACTAGGCACACAAAGGAATGTCTAATTATTACTTAATATATATCTACCATGTCTGTTATATGCATAATATTTCCTCTCATATTCTGTATTCTTGTCCATTCTAATAATTGCTAGGCTCATCATCATCTTCAGGAGGGCTATTACTAGACACATCACTAGTCACAAAACTGCACAAGGCAACGCCATCAAAACTGCATTTTAAAATGTACATCTCAGAGAAAGACGGAGTGCAAAGAGATGATAGTACACGAGGTGGGAGGAACTGTTAAGAATGAAAATTGTTCCCTTTCAAAGTTGTTTTTTTTGACAGTTTAAACATTACCCAGGATGATGATAGCGATGAAAGTTGTGTTGTGATGATGATGACGCCGATAGAATGAGGCATGTTTATAGAGCGTGTTTGCATATTTACACCAAGTATTCTCAACTACCCAATATCCAGCAGGGGTGATGTGGGCATGGACAAAATAAAAATGTAAAGCTGCTGTTGCTGTATCGTGCAAGTATTATTGCAATTACCAGGCAATATCATGATGAGCAAGTGGGGAATGGAATAACGTCATCATATTATGCAAACACCTCGAATAGTTCAAGTAGGTATCCATGTTCCAGTCGCGTTGCTATTACAGAGT
>JAHZNE010008145.1:0-53142 GCA_027744055.1 Callyntrura sp. NNG-2020
GCTTTCTTGAGTTGTCCTTAGTAAATTTCTTAAACTGCAGGACGCTGGTCCTACATTATAAGCTTTGCTGGCTTTTATTCCTCCAACAAATTGAGTAAGGTGGTTACAAACAACAATATAATATATTATATTATAATGCCCATATTTGAAGGGATTACTACCTTTTCGTACATATATTTGTACATCCAATGTAAATGTTGTTAGATAATAAAATGCAAAGATTGCTTCGGTCAGAGCCATAAGCAAGACCAGTGGCAAGGAGAATGTCTTGTTTGTATTTCCATAAACCGGAAAGAACTGCATATTTCCTGAAAGTGTTTTTCTGAAATTTCAGGTTGAGATGCAATACCGTAAAATTACCGGATTCAAAACTCACATCACCTCGCCACCAATGCATTGGTAGTTCAAACTTTTCTTGTTTCTAAATTACATCTACAAATATCTTGTATATGTGTGATAATGTGACGTGGTGCAACACGTGATGTTGAAGAATGCTGAGATAATAAAGATAACAATCTTATTTTTTCTGAAGAGCAACGAGATCTAAAATGATCGTTGCAAAGTGCAGTTTGGGAAGACTTATGGCTAGCTGCATGTGGGACTATATAATGCTGCTAACAAATGCTCTTCCGTAGGAAGTATCGTCATAAAAAAGATGATTTTTTGTAATATTTTGAGATGTAAAAAAAGATTTGTAAAAATCGGAACATATTTTATTTTGTAGACTTTAATTTTAACATGTTCTATCCACTGTCCATTTTGTGAGTATATAATAAATACGAAAATTGAAAATAACTTTATGTTGTATTGGAATAAACGGCTAATGTTGCATTAATAACTGAAAACCTTAGATAAATAAATACTCTACTCTGAAAACCAAATAAATCTTTGTTTGATTTCTTAGTGTTGACAGATTTTAAGAAAATTAATCGAGAATATAAGAGATAAATGTATCAAATATAATACTTTTATGTAATGAAGCTTGTTCGGACTTATGTTAATTTGCTGCAACTTTACTGTAAACGTTTCTTCAAGGAAAATATTCTAATTGTGAATCTCATGATTGAAAAATTGTAATTGTAAACAAACTAGAATGAACTTTAGGTAGGTAGGCTAGTTTAGGTAGCCTGATGTATGCATTCTACAAATAAACTGTTCACACAACCTGATAGTATTCCCAATGCAATCCCGACGTCAGAAGGAATGAAACCTTCAGCAGAAAATTTTCTTCCTACAAAAATAGAAAAAATATTTCCACTTTACGCTCCATCAATGCTGACTTCTCTCAGTCTGTTTGTCTGTAGAGCAGAGCATTCGTTTATCCTGTTTAATATCATTAGTGGATAATCTCACGTTTTTGCCTCTTTGTTTATATAAAATGGACGTAACAAAACTTTGTACAATTAGTTAATGTTTATTGTTTACCCCTACTATTTCTACCTAAAATCTATATTACATTCCGTAGGAGTTAAATTAAAGTCAAACGTACACGGTAGTCAGTAGTAAATGTACCTTCGCCTGCATAGTTCTTAGTTTACTTGTGTAAGAGGAACAGATAAGCGGAAAATGAATAAATTACCTCGTGACTGAAAATATTTGATACAACTTCTGGGAAGAAATAGAGGAAGAGTAAAAGGAATGGAAATGGAAGAGATAAAAATTATTAGCAGAGGCGTTAAGAGATAGTTGTAGTGTTGGCATTACGTCAATAGTGTTAGGTGCCGAGATTATCCATCCATTATTTTTATTTTTATAAATTGGAACGTGCATGTAATAAAATAAAAATCATTTCCCTCTAATATCTGCCCGGAAGAGGGTTTTTTGTTTACAGGCTTATTCGAGATTGGCAGGGAAAATGACAATTTTGTACAACCAAAACATGCAAGAGTGGTTGTATATGCCTGCAAATTTCATAAACATGAAGAAGAAAAATACTAAATTCAACAAATTAGAGTCTGAGATTTTGGGATATCCAGTATTATGACGAAACGCATAAAAAATATAAAAATTACAGAATGTTTTTATATTTTTATGCATTCTGTCATAGGCTATGCATATGCACATAATCAACTATAATATTGTCTGTTTAGACGCTAAAGAGCTTTAAGAGTAATTATGAAGAATTAAATTTTACTGCTAATTACATTCTTATTACTACGCATGGATAACCTACACCGAACCTGTTCGTCTGGATTTAAATATACAAGTATAGTATGAAAAAATAACAGGAGCTTATTATTACAAACTGCTAAACACCAATTTACATTTTTTAAACCCGTTTCTTCCATTAACTCATCCTATTTACGCAGTGCGACAAAACAGCCGTTTTTTAAAAATTGAATTGTTTTTGTCCATGAAAATTTGGATATGGAAATTTGCCAAATTTTTGATGCGATGAATATCAAAATGAAACTTTTTTTACATATTAAGTCGAGTGATATGATATTTTTGATCGTTTAAGTATATTAATTAATGCTCAATGTGAAGCATTTAAAAACGAGAGTTGAGAAATTATGCAAGTTCCTTTCCTTGCCTTACATATGAGCATTGTGTAGTGTGTAAAGTACATATAACCTTTGCAACAACGCAACGCTAACTTGCATTTGACTATTGTTTTAAGGGTTCTCAATATTTGATATTATCTATAAGTTTTTGGACAGGGTCTATTAGTACCTACAAATATAGCAAATAATTTTGTTTCTTTAGAGCATATGCCGACATCACACGTACTGTAATTCAACAATAGCAATGATCAAATAATGCCATTTTTCTGTTATACATATATCACTCATTGTCAGTAGCTTCAGTTCGTGTTTTCTTGCCTTTTACGCGACCGTCACATTTTAAAAGTATGTATCCATTTTCCACCAGCTACACGCTACACTACACTGACCATTTGTTTGTGTGAAACATGCAATCTTTACAATTATTATTACATCTATATGGCACATTTTTAAATTTTTATATGTGTTACTACCATTATTGAGCAAACAATGGTATTGATTGTCTTGACTCTTGAGTGCTTTATATGACCTATCGAACCAGTCAGATACAAGTTTTGTCTATAGGGCAACATGCTTAACAGATGTCCAACCAACCAATCAAGAAGAGCAAGTCAACAAAGGGAGACAAGCAGACTGGCAAGTCCGTCGGATGAATCATAATGATACGGTATCGATCATGAAAGTCATGCCCAAAACGGAATACAAGTTTACTCACTCACCCTCACTTCATATTGCCAATAATATTGTTATCGTGTTCGCTCAAAATTGTATGTTGTTCTTAGGTAGTAATTTATTAATAACAATCAAATAAAAAAGCCAGCTTTTTGGGCCCCTTTGTAACATGGTAGTAGCTCTAATAACACCACTACAAAGTAGATGTACACAACTACTTTTTTAAAATATACGAAGAGATACAGAAATCAATAGCACCAGGTAAAGAAGCCCGCAACACCATCAACCAACACAAACTATATGGTTCGAGAAAAACGGACTGTTTTGTGATGTTGGCTATTTTGTATGAAAGCATATAAAAGTAGTATTGATTTTAATCGAGCGTATTGTTTGCAATTTACCATTTGTTGACGTAACTCCATTTGACCGTATCTATAATTTTTTGCCCTAGACGAGTAGAATATAAAAATAGAGCTGAATTTTAATCCTTTTACAAGCTAATGTATGGTGTGTTACTATTATGTGCTTTTATTGTAATAATGACGATAATGAATGCCGAGATCGATAGGGGAAGAAGGGAAGCAATTTGATTGTTGTTCTCTTGTTGTTCTTCTTGTTATTCTGAAACACGTTTACAGTTTATGGGTAGTGAGATTCTTTGTGATTTTTAAAAAGCCGAATGTAGTCACAAAAACAATTAGACAAATTACTTTGAAATTACTAAACATAATAGATAGTGCTTTTGAGAATTTGCCAACATATCTATTTAAAAGATCTACAAAGGCCTGCGCTGCTAAGAATTCAGGGAAATTATTGATACATTTGCTTGACACTATTGGAATCCAACTTTTTAAAAGTCGTGCCGTGTAGTTGGTAGTTGTTTACTTCGTATGATATATTGGCTTTGATGTAGAAGCGTTGCACAGGTTTGATGGAAAAATTGTGACGCTTTATTGAAAAAAAGCTGTTGTAAGCATTTTTCCAATATAGTGTATATAATATAGGCATATAGAAGCTTCATTATGGCCAAATAAATTGTCTGTTTTTTTTGCTTATGGCAAACCAGTAAGAGACCTGTAAACTGGCCCGCGAGAACACGCATGCATCTCACAGAGATCTTTTGTGATGTAAAATAATGAAAGGCTTTATATTCCATTATTTTCCCATTGTCATCTTTGTACATACACACACAATGTGTGCGTGTAGTATTCTTTGGTCGTCAAATCTGCATCTGCGCAGTCTGTTTAATGCTGCTGTGAATGCAAACGGACGACGACGCACCAATTTACATACCTACTATGAATGCAAAATCACAAAGGTTGCAAAAAGGATTCTACACTATTCCATATTGCTTTTTAATAATAACCAATTTATTCACGCATTAACAAACAATCAGATTCACTCAGTCAGTAAAAGCAATGGTCAACATGTTTTTACTTAAAGCTATCATCTCAGATACGGTTTGGTGAACGAAGAATGTACTATCAAAACTATGTGCGCTCTGCCGATGTGTGTTTTTTACTTGGCCATTTACAGCATTCATCCAGAGTGCGTCTTGTTCGTGATGCATTTTAAACAATATAAGATTGGCGAGGGGAGATAAAACAACAAAGCTAATCACCGTCTTATTCCGTGCTCCTCTTTGTTTTCTCAACATACCAACAACCAAGACTCAAAGACTTTTAGACTTTGCCGTGAGCTCTCTCTCTCCACCGCTTGTACTTCAACAAACAACAAAGGAGCAGCAATCGCTGTATACTGTAGTTTCTTGTGACATAATGTTATAAAAACGCAAACCTGGATAGAAACTGTTGGTATTGTTGTAAAAATATAGACCATAATCGTAGGTGATAGTAATGAGAGGGTTTAAATACAAACATTATTTCGCCAATTCCCAAGCAAATGTATCGTATGTTAACGGCAGTCTGTTAAAAGCGTGCAAAAAAGTGTAAACAGCAGCATCAGCGCGACGTATCTCTTACTGCCGAGTCCTCACATTTTCTTATCATTCAACAGACTCTCACACAAATACTTATGTTGTCTCTCAGCCTGTCTTGCTTGACACATTTTTGCAAACACAAAATAGTGCAGAATCCAGTGTCATGGTTCAAAAACGAATTTGTGACTGCAGCTGCTGCAGGTTCCTTATAACTTGAGTACAATTTTTCAACCTCTACAAAAGTTGATCACTTGCATAATTTTCGTACAACAACAAATACTACAATGTGTTGCAAATAATAATAAAAAAGTCACACATATACATGTACACACACTACTATACAAGCGTCTGTGCCGCTGTCCGCCTCTCGCCATTTGGGTAGTAATGCAGATATCTGTGACGGAGATGTGTGCAAAGGCAAGCTACATTATATAAACGCAACATTTAAATGTTATAGACTTTCACAAAGACCCTCTCGCCTCACCATCACCAGCTTACAGCTCTGTCAGATCAAAGAACAACTAACAATTGAACAAACCTTCACGAAAGGTCTTTAATATAAAAATGTGGATATACATATATACAGCGTGTAAATATTTTTGAAAACAAATTACACACATATTGCAGTAAAGTGGCAAAGTTATATAGTGCTTATTTACTCCCAGAAACACAGTTTATTTTATTTTAATGCGCGACATCATCATCATCATCACAAGCTGCTATACAACAACTAAAATTCGAATGAACAACCAGTTAGAAGAATATTGAATATATAATTTTTATAGGTGGTCGTCCGTTGTTTGCAGTTTTAAGAGCATTCTTAATAATAAATTTTGTACTATTTGTTGTGGTAAGTATTGTTTTAAGACACATACCCAACAGTTCGTTTCATTTTTGCCTTCATCAAGAGCAATAACGCCATTGTCGTCGTAGTCGCAGAGGCACCTGTTTATCCCCATAATACACACAAATGCAGTCTCTGACGACGACGAAACTGACTAAATAAATGCTAATGTCTGTATAAAATCGTTTTACACGTAGAAATAACGCAGCAGCTAAGGAAGTGAAGTAAAACGTCGACAGGTAGGCATTAAATATATACTACTTCTGTGTAAATTGCCAATAGCCACCAACCAGTAACCAGAGAGCCGCAGCCCTTTGTTGCGCTGAAACTATCATCACTGTCTCCACTCCACCACACTTACTGCTTAGTACTCTCTGACTGGCTCATTGGATGTGGGAGATTTTTACGTGTGAACACTAATAGTTATCAGTATACACGTTCGTTTACCAGTGTATTTACGCTTTAACGGATAGATTTTTTCAGTACTTTACATCCACTGACAGCAATAACAGCAACGACTAATGGTTAGAAATAATTGGTAATTTACTTGCAAATAAAAGTCGCGCAATGACCATGGGCATTGTGGATAAAATAAGCTTTCAAGTACAATAATACATAAAATTGTGCATGATAAAGTTCGTCTTCAAGTTAACACTCCTTTTGCGTATCAGTACTCAGTAGTTGTAGTAGTTTGCAATTACATACGTTCGCTATAATCGTCATCGAGGGATGCTGATGCTGCTGCTGCTGCGCTGCGTCCAATCCTTACTGGCAAGTGACGACAATAGATAATAGGAAGACCTCAAAACTAGAAGGAAAAGTTGGATTATCACCAGTATTGAAATGTCATCATGCCGAGTAAGTAGTGATTCTATAAAGCGCGCATAGACATAGAAAGATACACAATGAAGCTATCATCGTGTACGTAAGCGGCCCTCGTGATTAAAAGTTTGACGGTCTAATGGTTAACACACTGTCTAATGCGTGACTTTTTTTTTAAATATACGCATTTGTGACTGGCGGCGATAAAAATTAAAAATCGATTCAACAACAATCACACTATCGTTATCATCGTGTCTCAGTCTCACTCCTCAAGTCGCATAAGCAGTAGAGAAGCAGTGCCAGCATCACGATCACCTTCTACCTTGAGATCGGCCACAGTTTAAAGGATAAAGGAGCAGTTTGGCTGACCAGTAATTAAAGAGAGATAAAGAGGTCCGACCGACAACTACACAAATAATACCCGATGAAGATGCGAAAGAAGCCGATTCTTGTCCCAATCGAAGTACCAAGCAAAAGCAAGAAGTGAAGTTTCTGGCAGTGTGGTACTATTTTATACGGCGTATAGTGACTTAAGTTGTTCAATCATCATCATCATCAACATCAAATATTAAGGTAGGATAGTTCGTGTTATTAAATGACGACGAGGGTGATGATGTGATACCACCACCACTATTTACGTTTCACAAGATTTTCATGAAAAGTAGCTTCTACTTCTTCTGGTTGCTTGTTGGTAGTGGTCTCCACCTGAAAAAGGAACGAGTCAACAGCATTAAAATCCCAAATGATATATGATCACCGCACCGACATCGTCAACGGCAAAAACAGACTCAAGAAAGACATCGTGTTGCAATTGTAGTAGTTTTGTAGAAGACATGGTGATCGAAGTTATTAAAATTGTACTCAAAGTGATTACATAGGTAGATCTACACAATAATCCTTAGCTGAGCATTTCGACTCTTCTTCTTCTTCTTCTTCTTGTACTACTACTTACTTTTTGGCTTATCCCCTATTTTAGTAAAAAGTAATAGTGGTCTGTGGTGGTGTGATCTCATCACATCGTATTCACAGGTTTTTAGATTTACAAGATAACTTAATATTCCGTCCGACTCTTCCTTCTTTGGACGTTTTATGCTCAGGAGAATAGCACAGCCCATGCGGTTTTTGTTGGTATTGCTAATTCCAGAGAGGAAGGGCAAAGTAACATTGCCAATTTCTTTTTGACCTCTACCATTTCACGTCAAAATTTGTGGTGGTAGATCTGCAAACGAGAGATTCGTATACAGTTGAAAGTGACATACAAGTTTATTGTGTAGAGTGTTCTGCCATATTTGGAAAGTGGTGTCTTCTGAAATTAAATTTTGTTGTTGTCAGTTAAGAAATATTTTATGTTATAATGAGTTGTCACTTTGTGTTCAGTCGAACAATGGAGAAAATGTCCAGATCCAGAATACTGCACAGTGTGAGTGTGCTTCTGTTGACCTTTTCATGTGTTTATGACCCTTGCAAACATTTTGCCGATGGGGTACCACTTGCACAGGTAAATCCAGTTTTTCAACCAGATATTCTACTAGCTACAAGAAAAGAGAGAACAATATGAGTTTCGATATGGTTTGCTCTAGAAGTCTTAGAGGAGGGGTTAGGTTAGAAGCAAACAATGCGCAATGTTGTCAGTTGTTTGTGATGCCGATGCACATGACGCTGAAGAAGACTTTACGTTGATTACATTTCTCTTACACAGTCATTTACTTTTATGTTATTATTACCACAACATGATCCTAACAACTCGCATGAGTTTTTGTTTAAAAATTGCATTCAATAGAACACAGAGATAATCACTTTTACAGTCGATCATAGAAATGGCATATAGTTTGAAATATTAAATTAAACAATTATATACATTCATTTGCCAAGTGGGTCGTTATGTACGTTGACGTCAAGGAATGAGCTGTTTTCGTCGTCATCTACAGAGAAGGTGAAGTTTTATCATGCGAAAAGGTCTTTAATTGAGTATAAAGGACAAAATGAATGAAAAATGCTTGAGCATATTGGTAGTTGGTAGTAAGCAGAAGAGCTGTTTGCATGCACCTGAAAATGCACAAAGCACATACTAAATTAAGAAGTATATTTTTGTCTTTCAAAGTAAGCTTCAGGGTATAAGTACTGAAGTAATTTGCACCTTTTCACATGACAGTAATATATGATTTGTACAAACATATTTAGTCCTTTTTGAGAAAGGCACTTATGGCGCTTTCAAACCAGATAAGACGTTACTACCTGTTAGAAGACTGCTGTATAAAAATAGTGCGAAGTCACAAGGGAAAATGGGGGTTTGGCGGACATGTTTTATTTTCACTACTAAGCAGAAAATCGCGTGATGATGGTGGTGTTTTGGTTGAGTGATAGTTACGGAGGCCGGTAAGACAGTAGCTCATTATGGGGAAATGTGGATTCTCATAATATTTATATTTTTAGTTTGAAGTTTGTAAGAAGGGTTAATAGCTTGAAAGGACTTTAACAACTGCTTCCAAATAATTTTAATTGTCGGTGTCAACGATGAGTAATCATTATTTAGATAGTGTAGCAAATTCAACTTATTGCAAATATTTTTGCAGGACGAACAGCAGCAGCTTCATGAGGATAACTTTCCATTGCACGAAGACGAACTAAACAGCGTTTTTGTGAAAGCCCCTCGTAACTTATCCATTGATGTACAATCAGGAACGCACGCTGTTTTTTCTTGGGATCCGCCAGATGAGGGCGATTATGAAAAGTTTGAAATTAGACTCTCTCAACTTCCGACACCAATCCAATTCAGTCACTTTGAGGAACCTCACCAGCCGCAGCCAGAAGAGCAGCATCAACAGAAAACCTTTTCAGTACAGGATAAAAGTGTATCTTTGGGCTCTTTGGAACCTGGAAATAGTTACCAAGTACAGGTGCTTGCATTTTCGAGAGGAGGAATTTCGAAACCCGTCACAGGAAACTTTACTACAAGTGAGAATCATGCATATAGTTTTTTTGTAAATGAAGCAATAAAATAGTCATTAGAATACATTTTATGAACGTTTTTCATGAACAATAGAGCCAAAACCGCCAGAGAGATTCGTGGTATGGTTTCGTAATGAAACTGCATTGCTTATTTATTGGCAACCACCTACCGGTACTTATGATCTCTACAAGGTAAGACTGAGAATTATTAGCACAAGTTTTATTTTGAAGGACATCAGCTGGAATTAACCAGTTCGACCGCGCAGTGGCAAAGTTCTGGTTATTTATAAATGTTAACCCTGTTTATGCAGGTGAGAATAGATCCACCGGACAGTCCCACCTCAACAATTATGGTGTCTCGGCAGGAATATCAGAATGGTCGTGTTCAGCCAGGTTTTTATGATTTAACTCCAGGCAGAGCGTACAATATCTCAGTTATCACAATAAGCCGAGGACAAATATCCGAGCCATTGGTTAGAGAATACAGAACGCTTCCCCTTCAACCTGTAGAAGTTAGCGTGACGATGAACGAAGATGAATCGGATAACAGCCCGAGTGGCTTCCTTGTTGAATGGGTTGCCCCTCCTGACAAAGAAGGGTAAGAAGTCGATTCATAGATAGTAATGTAACAAAGGAAAGAAATTCAGCGATGCTCACATTTCACATTACATCTTCTTTTTAATTGAAAAAATTAGGAAGCTTTTTCGTGTATCAGCAAACAATCTACTTAAAAGTATGTATGTCCACAAGGAAGAGCTTAATTAAAAATGAACAATGACCGACGTTGTCGAAACCTGTCGGCAAAACAGAAGAACGTTATAGCACCAACGTGCTGTTGTTTAAACATTCAACAACTTTTATTGTTTTTTCCTTTAATCTACTTGTTTTCGTATTTTTTATCAAAATGTTTTTTGAGAATCGTGATGAAAGACTTACTTCACTATAATGACATGAAAAAGTTATTCAAAGCTTAGTGATTATGCATATATTTAAGTAATGAAATGATGAGATATTGCTTCAGTTCTATAATCTTGTACTGTTGTTATTATTTTGGCAGAGAATTTGATGGCTTTAACGTATATCTCAACCGCAAAGGTATGAACAAGCCAATGCAAAAATTTGTGCCAAAGGAGAAGCCTCCCATGGTATTGCTGGAAGATCCTGACCTTGAACCAGGAATGACTTACCAAGTTGTTGTAAAAACAGTGTCAGGCAAAGTTTATTCTAGGCCAACCACTCAGAATGTGACTCTGGTATTAGAATAATTTACAAGAAAATATGCTTTTTTTCGTGAGAACGGTTTTGTTTTCTTCTTGTAGTATTATTAATGTTAATTCTTAATAATAATGATGTACGTTATCGATTACTATGTATTAATTTTATCACTTACATTATTGTAAATTACAGCCCGTAATTATAGCTTACGTGTCTCGATGAATGTGTTTCAATTACCTCTGAGAAGAAATTCCGTTTGTGAAGGGTGTCTCCTGCTTGACTGAGATTGACAGGAATAGTCTGTAGCCTGTACATTATGTTTCTTACATGTATATAATGTGTACAGTTCGAACTGCATTATTATTTGTATTATTATTATATTATTATTATTATTATTATTATCACAAACAATGTACTTCATAGTTGTCAAAATTGTATCCTGATATCAAGGCAAAAAGTAGTAGTTGTAGTAGTAGTAGTAGCAGCATTCAAAACTTGATTTACTGTTTCAACGTTTGGCTTATCGAATGGATTACACGACTATTTTATATCCTACATGCATTTACGCTAAGTAGTTTCGGACTGTTTTTCTTGATTTGGGCTCTGCTCTACTCACTTCTGTTGATAAAAATTGTATTCTCGCCGTTTATTATATATAATACTATATCAATATGCAATTTTTAGTAAGCCCACAAGATAATTAATTGTCAGTTGACATTTATTTGGTTTAGGCCGAATATTTGTCAAGAATGTTTGCAATTGATGTTTCGCCATTTGTACAAAATTCTGTTTTGGAACGATTAGTTTTTAATTAGAGGGTGTTGCTATCATCGTCCAGACTAGAGACAACTCCACATCTCAAATTGGTACATTAAAACATGATAAGATGAATCAAACCAGACACAGCCAACTACATGTACAAATTAGAATATATAGGAAAATGCTTTGTATTCAAGTTTTTTTTTGTTTTTAATGAGTGTATATCCTTTCAAGTGTCGTGGCGTGTTTCCAAACCACACTGAATTTTATTTTGAGCTTAGGAGTAAACAAATACCATATTAGCGGTAGAGAAAAATCTTGTTCTTTGTTCTTACACACTATGTACTCTGTGTTATCCAACCAGCTCCGAATAAAGACCTAACCACTGGATCATTAAAATAGCACCTTCATGAAACATGTAATTGTCATTCGTCAATTAATTGGAGGCGTCAAATGCATATTAGCGGATGCTCTTTAAAAAGTTTTACTTTAAAAAAATTAGTAAAGAGGGGAAAAAAGAAGAGGATGGTGTTGGTGATATGATATGCATTCTCTTTTTTAAAATAAGCATATTGAGTTAATTCATTGAGTACTTAATTAAATACGTCCTGCATTAATTCCCATTGATTTTACTTCGAACCTTTTAAAAGAAAAGTATGGCCCATTTCACAGTCTCAAGATCGTGCGAAAAATACAAAAATAATTCTCTAAGAGGATCAAGAGACATTTTAGTTTTCAAACTTCCATCACATTTATTTATTGAAACTATATATTTACTTACATAGGTACTCACAACCACAACAAGTTACAAGGGAGTTTATGGTAAGTACATGTTTACATTACTATTTACTATACGTAGGAAAAGGCATGAAAACAATTGAAAATGTAAGGTGTATTTATAGTTTTGTCGAGTCGCATCAATAACCTGCGAGTAGAATGAATTTATACAAAACTTTCTTTACGCTTCCTTTCAGTCACGTGTTGCAGAAAGATTGTACATTATATTAGTACTCCACGAAGCTTAATAAATTAAAATATTGAGTCGTCAGCACATTTTTCACTGAACAAGTCGCAAAACGTTTTAGATAGACAAGACTTGGCATTGTATCTGTATCTGGATAATTTTCAGGTATGCAAATTCTCACAATATGGGGATTAAATTTAAACACTACTTTTACATATTATATCACAGTCACATTTATATTATGTTAATATATTAGTTTAGTAGTTATACTACGGATGCCTCCTTCATGTTGTGATTTTTGTTGCGAATCACGCCCTCGCAGTCATATCTTCGACAAAAAAATTGGCCAGTAATATTTTTAAAATAATTAACATTTTTACTATGAGTAGGCACTATAAAATCCAGCGGTTAAAACTTCACAAACAATTTTGGAGGTTAAACCATATAACTGTAAGTAGAAATCGCTGCTTCCTTCCACATTACTCTGCGAGCGTCATCAATATTCATATTAAGAGCATACTTAAGTGTTTGAGTTTCGCCGGAATCCTGCAGAATAAAACAATAGGAAATATAAATATAAGATTTTATCATTCAAGGCTACCTGTTTATGTCCCCGGAGACACTTATACCTTATGCGTATTATATGATATAGTGCGTACTGTATGAGAAAAATGACGGTTCAGAAGCGGAAAAAGTTAATGTCATTTTTGCACGCGTGCATATTTTTTTAGAACTGTATCAGGACAAAAATTGTCTTCGAGCTTTATGGTTTTTTTCTATCCCATCAGTAAAGTAACACACGGTAAAGAGAGAGAGGTGGCCTGAACTTGAAAATCGTGAACTTGTAAAATATTGGCTAGAACTCCATTCATGAATTAAATTCCAAGCAGTGCGTATATGCCTGAGGTAAACTTCCTTCTGCGTCATTAGTGCAATAATTAAATTCTAAACTATAGAGCGGAACTACTTCGCACTTTCATTTTTTATGATGACCATATCTCATTTTTTATCAGTAGCTATAATACGGAAAACAATACCCCAAGACGATGTCTACTCTGGCACTCTTGCATGATATTTATTTTTTGAAGGTTTATTTTTTATAAGAGCAACTTACGTTCTTTAATCCTATGAATGTATCCGTCATTTTGATGATCATCGTCATGTTTTTCCACTGGAGGGTGTGTGGCTTTAAATTCTTCTGTTCCTTTTAGGTACGTCATTAGGACCACCAAAAACACAACTTTGGGAAAAAGATGAATAGACATTGTAGGTTGAATAGACGTTCCTGCATAGACCGGTCAACCGTCAACAAAGAAACTATAAACAAAATATTTATATTAACTTAATTGATAAAAATATTCAAACTTGCACGAATTTTTAGTTTAAAATATAAAATGTTTGTTTTTCACTATACAATATTTCTTTATTTTAAAGCAGAGACATGTTTTCTTCTCAACTCATGTTATGTATGATGATTTACCTCGTTAGTGCAATGTTTATTAACATGTACTAACAACAACAACAAGCATCATCCAGTGCACTATAAAAACACGTTACAAAAGTTATTCTACAAATTGAGTACAAAGCATATTGCTTTGTGTGTAAGCTTCAATTGGAATCTCAGTAAATGTTTTTTGCTAATATGCCACTACGCCGCTGCAAGTAAATAAATGAGTGTAGGCACAGATCTCGAAATCCCAATCCAAAAATTCGTACAAGGTAATTGCCAAGCAAAACGCAATCACCAGTTATAACACGAACACTATATGAACTTTCCAAATTCAACAAGTTCGAAACTACTCTATATTCCGCATGGTCACACACTCGTCTCAATGCAATGGTCAATACAACAGGACAAGATATGCATATAAAATTTCAGGTATATATTGTATCACAAAAAAGGTATATAGGTTGATTGTCAAATTACCTTTACAATGTCGACTGCTGCGGTATAAAGGTAAAGTTGTAGAAATTATAAAAGTTAATCAATTTGCTGTATGTACAAGCAACATTACACCAACAGCGACATCACGTGTATGCATAACTCGTTTTTGTTCTCTAAAATTGCAGAAGAAAGAGAATCCATATATTGAAGTCTATTATACATTCAGCTTTTTATTGCGTTTATCCATTATATTGTATATTGTATTTGATAGTATATAAGCTATATTTATATTTTATAATATATTGTATTTATAAACATTATAGGTATGTCATATTGTCGTGTCGTGTGGTTCTAAATTTTCATACATCTACCTGTAATATACTACCTACATGCATTTCAAAGTTACTCAAATGTTATCCTGAGTATAATGGTTCACTTTAGGTCAACAATAAAAATAATCACAAAAAAGTCATTTTCTTGTACTAATGTGCCATGGTTGGACCTCACTTTAGTCCATTTTATTTATGCCAGCTTAAGTAAGTACATATGCAGGTATAGGGCACTTTACCCTCCACACAACTTGTATCTCAAATTACGAAAGTATGACAAAAAAGGCGACAAATCTCAACCAACTTTACATGCAAAGAATTATGACATATTTGTAAAAATATCTGCATCTATTGTATATAAGTACTGCAACGCAACATGATAGCTTTATCAAGTACTGTGTGACAGTCACGAAGTCAGTAGTATTGAACTGTGACAAGAACCAAAGATTGGAAAAAGCATTGCATTCCTTGAGAATGCTTGAATCGTGATGTGATAAAATTATTTGTAAAAAAATAAATATGGACGAAAACATTCCTTGATCACGTCAATATTTTTCATGTCACTCGTCTCGTCACTCACTAGCCCTAGCCACGTTCAACGTGGCGCTGTTTACAGAACTCCAAAACACCATTTGTTCTCGCAGTTTTTTAAGACTTTAGTCATCTAACTGAATGTATTTAAACGCAAAATTAGTTGATTTATATTCCTTCAAGTTATGTAGTCATATTGTCAATGCAGCTAATATAATACTTGGCATTTTTGCCAATTTTCAACAAAATTAAATTGCACGAACTTTATTAACGACCAAAACTTAAATCTCTGTTACGACCAAAACCTTTGTAAGTCGCTCTCGGCGTATCATCTTTATGTACCTTCAACTATTGCCTTATTTTGATTGATTCAACAGGTAAATAATTTGTATTTTGCAGAACGAAAACCACACAAGCAATAGACAAATAAAAAAACTTACTGTTTTCTCAACTTGTCTGGCGAACTTTTAAATTTTATTATTTTTATTATTATTATTAGAAAACACACATTAAAAATTGTCTTACAACAGCTCCTTACATTTAACTAAATATTCACCAAACTTTCCTTGAAAGACTAGACCAAAGTAACAAAAAGTAGTAAATGGAAGTTCAACATCCTGGGAATGGGATATATTAGGATGTAGAACAGCGAAAGCCACGTACAAACATTGCGATTTTCACACATAAAAGTAACAATGAGAGAGGAGAGTTCATAAAATGTTCCATAAATGGTTTTCTTGCGTTTCACTCACCTTATGATCCGCTTTTGATGACGTGGAGGTAAAATATCAGTAGCTTTTGCGTGATCTTCGATTCTGCAAAAATGTTTCTCAATATTTCACATCCCATGTCAACATCATTTCTACTTCCAAGTGTATTTTACCTCTGCCCATGCTTTCATTATTTACCTTACATCTTCCCACCCAAAGTCATTATTCATTATATTGCTCATTATATTTTGTTCTAGCATACTCCATGCGTGCAGAAGTCTACCACTTTAAACTAGAGACCCGAGTTGACTTCTACAAACAACGAATAATTTGATACATGATGTATGAGGCTCAATACGGGATTTTTATGATGTTAAATAGCAGATATGTATTTAAACGTGGAATGTTAAGTAATATTTTTACAATTGTTTTAATAAAAGACCAGTGACTTACAAATAAACTATAATACAGATGAAGCGTAAATGCATAATTACGGAAATGTTTTGAATACGTAATTAATGTTTTACATAGAAGGAATTAGTAAATTTCATTATTTTGTGGTTTTACTTAGCCTTTTATATTTGCATCACTAGCTTCTTAATCACTTACAATTCTACCGTCAGGTACCATATTTAACCAATTTAGTGGTAGTGGTAGGTAATACGGTTGAAGTTGAATCATGTAAAAGCGAAGATATATTGTAAGGTTTCCGTCTTACGCTTACAGGACATTGTAACTGTAATACATAAATATATAGATAGAGGGTAACAAGTATCAAATTGTTAATGCTGCTGTCAGAGAGATGCTAGCTCATGGGCTAGCATCTCTCTGGCTGCTGTGGCACTGATAATGAGTGTCTATGCACATGTAGGAAATGTGAAGGCAAAATCAAAATCTAGTCACATAAGAAATACAAAAGGAAACAATGCAAAAGATTATGGTTATTTCGCCATTTTGATAATAGTGTTAGAAACCAGAATACGCCTTGGAAATACTAGCGATCATATTATAGCGTGTACATTCATTGTATTTGCCCTCTACTATCTAATATGCATTTCAAACCTAAAGGGGATGGGTAGTCGACTCAAGATGATCTTGAAGACATAATTTGACAATATCCTTACAATCACAGGCTTTAGATCTCAAAGCATTGACCATGAACAGAGATAACATATATATTTAAAAATGCGAGATGACCAAACAAGATAACTAAATCACAGTCCATACGTAGTAGAACGGCAACAGGTAGTGTGTTTTCTACAATAACATACTGCGGCTCGAATTATTTTCCTCTAAAAAAACCCCTGCAAAATATATGCTGGACAATCAAAATCCATCTGGGTTCATTGCGCATGATTATTCGAGTTTTGTTGAGGTGGACAAAGGTTGAAAAAATGGTGATATTTTAGTATGGTTTGAATCGAAAGTAATGAATATTCCCTTGTATATTTTTGTTGTAAAGTAGATGTATTTCCAAAAAACCTTTTTAGAGAAAACACCTTTACCTTCACAACACATACACAGATTATGTATTTTGTACAAACTTACAGATGACAGGAGAACGCGGGTCCAAAACTGGATTTTATACTAATGTGACCTTGATTGAGTTACGCAAGCGGATAACCAGTTTGTTTTGTCAAGTTGACCCGGCTTCAACGCAGTGTTCTAAATGCGCAACAAGTACTAACCATCTGCTAACAAGGAATAATGTTTTTGGCGTAGTAGATACTAGTTTTTAAAACAAGATCGATGATGATTCTATTCCAACCAGCTAAAGTAAAAATAGGAAAGGCGATACCATAATATTCTTCGTGGCCAACATGCAGCAATTCTACCGAAACTACAGCTGGAAGTATTTAAATGGTATTTTTGAGAGCATGAAGTTGCAAAAATAATAAATAAACCTGAGAATCGCGTAAACAATCCCTATGTAGTTGTTGGTTTACTTGAAAAAAAAACTGGCATTTTTAGCCTATACCTAAATACTACACGCCTCAGGGAAGAAACTGCAAAATGAACTTCCTCTTTTCCTCAGGAATATGATATGCTGATAGCTGGTGCAGAATGTTGCAATCGATTATGACAATGTAAATTGTGGAATGACTTTTTCTCTTATTTTTTGCCATTAATTTTGTCAATATGAAAATGTGATGATATATATGATATTTCAGCGATATTGAAAAGTAGGCGAGCAACAAATGTTGATTTTTGTCAATACATTAATAGCAACTTTATTCACAGCTCATATGGAAGTAAATATACATCACAATTGCTACACCACATATTTTATTACTAAGTACAATAATAATGATTATTCATTGAATATTGAACATGGTAGATTGACCAGAAATATAATACAAATTCACAATTTTGTCACAGTACCCCAATTATTTTTTTCCGTCCCCTGCTGAAAGTTGTGTAAAACTGCTGTGTTGCAGATTTAAACGTTTGAAGTTTTAACAATATTTAGCTTTGACTTTTTCACAGTAACAGAGTCAATTCGTTTTCGTGCGATCATTCTCAAAAATGGACATTTCTCTACGATTTATAAGTAACTTAACACGATACTCAACGTGGTGAGTACCCAGACACAAACGAGTCAATCAAACCCGTTCCAACATTCAAATCTTTCTTCAAATTTCCACCAACAAATCAATATTTTCGTGACAAGATGAATTTGTTTCACATTAATTGCATAGTATATTTTCGTGCTGCGTTTTTCAGATACCAGCGAATTGGGTTTAATGACAATAACTATTTACCTATTTACACTTCTTGTCGAAGTTAACTTACATTATAATATCAACACTTTAATATTTTAAGGATTTACTCTACACACTACACGTCATCAATTACACCTTCTGCCATCTGTCTCAGAATCAAGTACTGAACTATTGGTACTGTGGGGAAAGTGTCTGAAATTCTGTTTCCGAAACTATTATAAACTGACTAACTTTTATTCATGAAGTATGTTTATGCAGCAATCAAGCAGCTACAGAGCTACTAATAAACTTTTGTACAATACTATATATTATGCCAACAATTTGCGTCCTTGATGATTTTTAATATTGTTGTTATTTTCATTTTTGGATGGATTTTACCCGACACTTTTAGAAAGCTTGCGTGATTTGGAAATATTTTTAAAACCGTTTTGTCTTTTAAAACTTTTTTTTTGAAGTTTTTGTGTTTTAATCTTTTTATTTTATTTTATTTATTTTTACTTTAGAAGGCATTGAATAATTGCTTCCTATTAAACTACCTACACGAAGGGATCCAATACTAGTGCTCGATTTCGCCGAAATAAACCTGTCTGTGTGCAGAAGTTGTCCCATTTTGACGGGGAAGGGAAATGTCCGGTTTATGTCAGATATCCTATTATTAACATAATCGTCAATCTTATTGTTAGCTGAATTTCTTAATAATACTTTGAGCAATAATAATCTATAAAACAGTGACAAACAAGTCCGTGTCACTCTACATTACTGAATTTACACTTATAATAGTAGTTTTGGTCGCAATCGAAACACGAAACAACGTTGTGGTGAAGTTTGAATGGCACATACCTTGCTCGGAAAATGACAATGATCTTATATAATCAAATAGTAATTATTCTAGTAAGGGAACATTATATAATGTATATATGTTCTTTAGGAAATAGGTTTCATGTTCATGAATAACAATAATACTTAAGCATTATTTCTTGATTAAATATCCGATAGTTTTACATATTAATTTTTAATTGAAGGTCAAAAAGGTCACAGTCTACTTCACCTCGTAAAATCGGCTGGAACATATTGCCAGCTTATATTTTTCGAGCCACGATTGTGTAAAACTGGTAAACAAAATTCAACATCGAGAAAAAAAAACTTAACCATATTATAATCAACATAGTAGATGGGTAGTGCCGTAACAATTTTTTTTGTTGTTTTCATTTTTTTACACACAGGAAATGAGGAAAAACCGTTCTACTGTACTATACTGCACAATTTGTCTACCCAAAAAGTAACAGATATTTGCTAAATGCTTGTTGGGGGTCAGTAAACATTTACTTGCAAAAAACTAGAGAGAATGCTATCTTTTATTGTAAGCTTCATTGACATGATTCATTCATAACTTGACTGTATGTGCATATTTCGTCATAATTAAGCGTCGTGGTATATTGCCCTAAATTTTTTTGAAGATTGAACCATGTATACTGTAGTATTGATTGACTGACTCTAATGACTATATGTTATTATCAAGAAATTTAAACAATTTTCTTATCCAGCAATCATGAGAGAACGCTCATGGAATTTTGCTGTTATTTTCTTTTATTAGCGATACAGTTAGTACGAGAGTTAAGATTTAACCTAAATAAACTTACAGTTTTTTGTTATCTTCCTGCTGCTTGCACGATCACTCAAAAAGGAGAATAGAAGATTTTCGTTTTTTTTGTGCTTGTTATCGAGAAAGGCATCCTCATTTTCTTTTGTCACAACTTTACCAATTTCGTCAGTAAGAATCATAATAATAACAATTAACAGAAAGATTATTTTTGGAAAGCATATTTGGGCTCCTTTGCGACATCAACATTATAATTACGGAAATACTCTCAATACCACAGCGCAATGTAACTGGCATAACTTTTTTTCTTTAAATATTTGGATGAATATGTTTTAGCAAGTCTAGTAAAACATTATTATTTTTTGCTTGTACTGTAAATCAGAATTTTGATATTTTTTAATTCAAGAATTGCACTGATTATTTTTACATTGTCTCCTTCTACGTTTAGTACCTGTCAATTCTCCAAAAGTTGATCAGTGATTCGTTTTTAGTAAAAAAAAAAGAGATTACTATTTTATGCGTTCAACTGTTGTAAGTTGATGTTGTTCCTTCTTTTTCCCTCAAATTCCAGTTGTCTGTAAACTCGTTTTAATCTTTCATCAACGAATATACATAATATTGTTTTTTCGTCTGTTTCAAATGCAAAACGAGTCGCAATTTGCATAATTTTTTCTTCATTTTAATCAAATTGGAATGTTTGAATCTTGCGGCGGTTCATAATTGGTACATCATTGCGGCGGTTTAAGAATAATTTGAAAACACATTTGGCACTGGTTAAATATCGATACAGAAAACTATTTACAACTAGAAGTAGATAGACTAGCTAAGATATATACCTAATTATTAAGTTATTATTATTATGATTATTTTTTATTACTATATAGAAAAGCACCTTCCTGCATTCTGAAAGGTTTTTAAATATTAGAATGTATTGCTGGAAAACAACAAGTCAACAAGTAAGACGATATAACCAGAGACAACCTACACACCTCTCCTACACGCACAGTAAGACCAAAATTTTGCATATGTTCTTCAGATTGTTGATTGTGCTGCAAAGAAACTCTCGTTTACAGATATTTTATTATGAGAGAAATTGAAAGTTTTAAGACCCCTTGCCTATCAGTGTAAACGATTTCAGTTTTTTTATTATCACGCGACAATTTGTAAGTTAAAGTAGTGTACAATATAACTGGAATTAAAATTGGAAGGAATTTTCTAGGCAGTCCTCTCTAAAAGACATGATAAAAATGTCATTTTCATTACAAAAACGTTTGCTTGAAAACAATCAAGAAGTGATAGACACAATCACTAATAACTAATAATCCGTTCGTGAAAGAGTTACGCTTACGCTGCTGTGCGATGTCTTTTGAAAACACGGCACAATTGTAATTTAAATTTAATTTAAAAATCAAAAGAGAAATTATCGACGTCTAACGACACCTAGTCTATATCAATACATACGTGCAACTAACGAGGGATGGTTGGCAGTTTCAATATTTTAGTAGATAATTAAGCACTTCGGTCACATGTTACTTGTTTCAGCTTGTTTAAACTACAAAAAAGGCTTTTCTTGACATCATATTGTCTATCTGCGACTGTGAAAACTAAAGTAGTAGTATTTTTTTCCGAGAAAATGAAGAGCACATACAGTAGAAGGTATGCCACGTGAGCATCCGATTGTATATCCAGTAAGTTGTATTTATAATATTATAACAGTTTTTAAGGGAAGTTGTTAAAAACTAAGTAATCTGCTGCAGTCAGTATTAATTAATGAATTATCATGAATAGATTTACATAATTCTATTATAACTCCACTATTCATCTTGTCAATCTCAAGAGCACAAAGAGTCAATATCATGCAAAATGCTGCTGGCTGAGCTGATTTTGTTTTTATAAGGAATTGTTTTCGTCAGAACACAAGATCACTGAAAGTGCAGCAGGTACACAAAATATTATATTTCCATCTAGGACGAATGTATGAATTACAAGAGCAATTATCGTGACTTGTACCATTCAGGCCTTCTACAAACTATTTTTTGTTAGATTGCAGTACCTACACCTACCCATCTACATTACAAAATTACATGTCCCTATAATGTTCTATGTACTTAGAAATTAATATCCACTCACTAAAAGCTAACGGTTATGTAGTACTTACAAAGCTAATAGAAAAATTAAATCTATGAAATTGTCCCACTTTAATGATACCTAGTTTTAGTGACTAAAGGCTTGTATCTCGACTTTTTACATCAGGTACTTGTAAAATATGCGTCAATATTTGAAGAAAACGCCTTCAATTTACACATACCCCCCATGCTTGTAATTTGTAATGCGTTGTTAATGTAGCTTTAATGAATACCTACTAACTAAATAGCTTACAAGTTAATTGTTACACATTGCATTATGTACTATATATGCTTACCGCTAACTTATACTTATGACTTATTATGTCTGATATTTTAAATACAAAGTTATGTAAGTACCTGGAGAAAAGAGACACCTAAAAACAAAGTCACATTATTCCGCGTCAAAACTCGATTTGATTTCAAGGACCGAGAGGAAATAATTAACATAAACTGGAAAAAATAAACACGTACTTTTGATATTGGAGAAGGACTGGAATTTCAAATAAGGAACTTTGTAACAAGTAAGTAAAGACTTAAATATATTAATAATTAGTGGTACAAGGCACGTTACGGTCACTGTTTTAAAAATACTACATATTTATCATGTTCGGCCGTAGTACGTAAAGCCAAAAAGGAATTTTGGGACTTTTTCATGCTATATGTTAAAAACTAGTCATATAGTGTATTCTGCGGAAATAATATATTTACTTACTTCCTGACACCTTTTACGTATTTATAATAATTTTCTTCTCCCACCTTTGAACCGGATAAATCACCAGAATTTCTTTATTAATTTTTCAAAGAAATCTGTCGAATATGTTGGATACGTTCTATCATGTAAAGCTGAACTTTTTAGCAGTACTATATGTTTGTTTGTTAGCATGAATGGTGGACTGATTGTAATGATAAATTCGAAAACATGATGTGAAAATACTGGAATTGAACTTTTAATTTTAACAATAACAGTCATCCTGCATCAGCATTGATTAATGGATGTCATAATATTTTAATTGTGATTTTTTCATGGCGGGATACTTTTTCACTTTCCGAAGATAATGCAAGTAATCCATTGCAGACAAAATTCAAAGGGAAGGCACGATTAATCCTGAAAGTGATTTTGTGCCTTTGCTACAATAGCTTGTAAAGGAAATGAAATATACAATGAAATTCGTCTAATTGAAAAGATAAAATATTTTTTGTAGCTTTTTAAAGTATAACATTTTAGTCCGATTTTGGCAATAATCAGTTATCAAGTTATCATTTTGCAGTCCACAAAAGTCCTTCAAGTTTTGATTTTAAGTAGTGAAAGTCAATTTATTTATTATATTTTATGGTATCTCTTTAAAAAGTAAAATCTCAGGCCAATGATTGATCATTATTTCTGTTTTCACTGCTCATTCATCAGTAATAATTAACGTTCGTCACAGAAGAGTCAGGTAAGCTCTCTAAATATGCATAGTACAATTAACATTAATTATTATTTTTATTAACGATTGCTGTCTTCTGTCTGTCTAGAAAATGTAAACGATTTGAAAAGTGCTTTTTGTGATATTTAATCATACTTTCAACTTTTGCATCATTAAAATATGTATACCCTACCAAGTATTAGTTTTCGTTGTATTACATTAAGATTGAAATAAGAACGAATAATCATTATCATTGGTTCTGTTTTCTCCATTTTCAATTAAGCTATGATGATTCACTCTGGTATTTTATAATTATCTTTAAACGTCATTCGTTAAACTGTCTGGTCTGGTTTTAAACGTCAAATATTCTTTCCACTTCCCTGCACTATGTAAAGGATCCCGTCGATTTAACTTTTACAATTGTTAAGCATATTGCACTATATATAACTATGAATAAGTCAGTAAAATGTTTTCTATTCTAAACTTCAAGTCAAACAAGAAGACTCTTATTATGATACAGACTAAATATTGCATGCATAGCCCTATGCGCCTAAATACTTCCGTTGCATCGATAAAGGAGCTTTTATAGCCCCAAATGACTACAACATTTTTCTTTTAAGTTTGATTA
The DNA here is from genome assembly GCA_027744055.1 of Callyntrura sp. NNG-2020. Classification (NCBI taxonomy): domain Eukaryota; kingdom Metazoa; phylum Arthropoda; class Collembola; order Entomobryomorpha; family Paronellidae; genus Callyntrura; species Callyntrura sp. NNG-2020. The sequence goes on from JAHZNE010008145.1 coordinate 24,607, forward strand.
AGGATGATGATTACTTGTTATATTTGATACACAGTTAATTTAAATATAATAATATGTACTTCTGTTACATTCACTCGATAAGGAAGAAATGAAGTTAAGGCCGGTTCCATTCCACAAACCGCCCAGAATCATACCAATTATCGGTGATAGGCTTTTTATTATTTTTTGGTTTTTGTAGTAATAACCCTTTCCGAGTTGCATAGTAAGTATAACTAGACTGACTTTCCTCCCCTTACTTCCTCACAAATGAAGAGTCTACTATCCTCTTTCACTTTTCTTTCTATTAGCATACATTAATAATTATTGTTTATCTACTAAAACGGTATTAATACTGAAAGCCACTTTCGCTTGTAATTATTTTCCTGTATAAACCAGGAAACTGTTGTTTTTCCTCTATAATATCTATAATAATATCAGCGAACAATGCCGATATTTTCCTAAGATCAATAAGTAATGTCAAAGATTTGTCAACTAAATATATTTACGATGTCATTATTTGAAGGAAAAATTTATGAATTTATGTCCTTATACGAAATTACTTTAAACATGTATCGGCTAAGATCGAGATTGCTGAATTAATACGTAATACTAATTTTCCAACATGCTACCTTATCATTATGTACAACTACATGCATCTTCAAGCATAATTTCTAAGTTTGATTACAATTTGATTAGAGTCTACCCACCCATAATCGGTAATTGTACGCTTGACCAATTGACATGAATTTCTCTGTGTGTATCTATGTATATGTGTAAGGTTGAACAAGTAATGTATTCGTTTAAAATTCTGTACATGTACCATGTACCTTCCAAAAACACTTGCTATTGAATCACAATCAACACTCTTAGAATCCTCGGACGAAAGCGGAAAGTTTTCATAGTCAGTAAAGTAGTAGAGATATTATTATGTCTAAACGTTTACAACGGTCTGCATATGTCATAAACATATCCGATTTAGTATATTTGTAAATATACACGATAAAAGACACATATAGAGCACATTCAGTCACTTAGATAGATACACAGATAGTAAAGAGCTTTTTAATTCTTTTGTCGCAAAATTTAATTACAAACGTTGACAGCGAACTGAGAAACATAAACACTGGTTGTGTCGTTGTTTCAGTTTCAGTATCTTTCGGGGAAAGTTTTTAACGCATTTTTGTAAATATTAAAAATTGCATAGGAAATATTGCAGGTAGATGCTTGTAGGTGAAAGCATTGTCTGTGCTTGTACGTTCTCTCGTTCTCATGTATCTACTCATACTGTTTTGATGGAGGCACAAATGTCTGCTCAATTACATAAAAATGAAAGTCAAATATATTACTTAGTACAGCTAGTTAAATGTGAATCGACGAAAGAGAACAAGGCTTAAAGGTCCATATGGCACATTTTTCGCAGTAACTTTCAATTATAAATTTAGTACGAATCCCAGTAAACTATTACCGTATTGTTTCTCCAGCGAAATTATTGCTCGAAATGCTGTTCTTGACATAGTAATCCAAGAACGGTTATGTACGAACTAATAAATAGTTTGAAGCAGAATTTAAATTGAACCTTTTTTATAATTAATGTCCAACATTGTCGGTGTCTATTTTCCCATATCCATTGAACGATACCAGGCGATACGCCCCATTAACAATGGTCAGCCCTGTAACAACGCAAGATCATTTCACTGCGTCTCCTGAGCTGCATCGTTTAAAATGAATGTTGTTGTCGATTTTTGTTTGCTAGAGAAATGTGCGTGTACGACAAATATTTTTTAGTAATTTTTAGTACAGAGCACGGAGCTAAAAATTTTCGAGCACAAGTTTTGGACCAGGGTTTTACGAGATGAAGAAAGTCACTAGTTTTAATAAGCCGTGTTTTTTTAAAATTTTGACATTTATATATGTGTCATTTCTTCTGGGTGGGTGCTTTGATTAAAGTATAAGTACGTATTAATGTAGTAACGTTTATAAACGTATAATAGAACAACAGCGCATCCACCTTCAATGTAGTATCGTACCAACTTATTGTTAGTGTGCTTTGGCTTATTATTGAAGACACAAAGATGAGTCTATTATTAGCAAAATTTCTAACTTACCACTTCTTAATGACAAAGGTAACTTTAATACTCTCGACATCATTAATAATTAACATTACACTTTTCACATGAGTTGAACTCAATTCCTATATGTAAAATCGCTCCTTCTTTCATTCATACTGCATATTTACTTTCTAAGATTGTTGATCTAATGTATTTCTAGTTTATCTAAAATAATAACCGATATGGCTGTATAAGTAGGTATATTCAGATAACAATATATTATTACACTAATTACTGTAATTACCATATTATCATATCATATGTTATGAATGATTTTCCAGAAGGACTTGTGTTCACTGATCGTTAAATCCAGTATACTAAAATGGTAAACTTGTCTAACATGGCAGCTGGCTAGATAAGGTATTTCCAAGGTCAATTATTATTGTTGTTGATACAGTTTTAGTACAATTGTAGTACAAATTACAAAGAAACATTGTAACGATGCATGTAGTCAACTCGTTGTGTATACCTGTATATGTGGTTTGATATATCATTTTTAATTTGAAAAATGTACAGCATCTTCGCTGTTTTTTTCAATATATATTCTCTCTCTCTCTACACACAAACGGAAAGGTCCATTTTACTAGAAAATTTCCTTTCCTGCAGACTAGAATTTTTTTTAGAAAGTTAGTAACATGTGCAACACTGGTTCTTTAAAATTTAAAGAACCGCTGTGTGTATGTATTCGTCTTGGTTTGATAATTCTGTCTTCACACTTCCATAGGTCATAGGTCATAGTCAATATTTACATTTTTTAAAGTTTCTTTCAACAATGCGGTTGGTTTACTTCACATAAAAGTTAAGTTTATAAAGTCAGTAGGTAACTATAGATTGGCCATATAACATTGGCGGTAACAGCATTCCTGTATTCTGAATATATAGTCATTGGTACTCGCTCGGTACTCGGTCCTATTTCCAATCATTTTCGTTGGTGAGTTGAAACCAATGACAGTTTACGAAATTCAGGCAAAGTGGGAAAAAAACACTTTTTCATGCCTTGCTAAAGACTTTTGTCCTTCTTCTTCATAACTGTAATCTACCAAACTAGTTAGTTTGCCGCAGCCTGACTTTTACAATCTTTTTCGTTTCGGCAACTCCTGAGATTTTGGTACATAAACCATCACGCACAAAAATGAGCATATTATGCAGGTGAGTTATTATTACTTTGCAACGTGAAAGTAGTTGCAGGTATGTCTAGAAATATAATTAATGTGTATTATGTATGTATAGACTTATTTTTAAATGTTGTACCAATAACGTCATTATTAGATTCTTGTAAAAAAAATTGCCCTTGTACATTTACACAGAAGCCGAATACGTTCGTTCGTTTTCAAGATATATCACTATATGAATTATTATCTGCTATATTATGTACGTATAGTCCAAATATACATATCTGTAGACCTTATACAAAACTGGATTCAAAAGATCAAATTTAGATAATTTCTACAACGCGGTTACAGGTAGTAAGTAATGAAATATCAGTTATACGTTATAGGTATATATAATTATCAATAATCATAATAAAATATGAAATAAATAAACACCTTTATTTTGTAAGTTCTGTCAGTCAATTTCTAATGCCTGGCATTGAGCGACTGATCTGTATATCCCGGAATTTTAATATAGCATCACCTTTGTCCTTATAAAGGCCCCATTAACAGACAGACATTTACTCATATTTTGTCCAAGTTTTAAATCTATTTTCGATGGTAGGAATAAAGCATAATCGGTGTATTGATTCTTGAAAGATTATTATTACACAAGAATTTCTACAGTCGACATTTTATAGACGTCGTGTGCTGCTCCCAACAAAAGTCATCTCTGCAGCTGCAACTGGTTTTTTATTACAAGTATTTACTATTACTTTTTAACGGAGTGACTGACAACTTTTGGAGCCTGGAGGAAATCACTTATGACCACTGGAGGGTCATATATAAATAAATATATACATTTATTCATTTACACTAGATTCACTATGAATACCTACGCTTAAATACAAGTAGTCTAGTTTTAAGCACACATCTCACATGTTAGTAAATTGAACGTGCGTCATGTTTTTAAAAAATGTTTAGCTATTTCCAATTATGCATGTATTTTATTTTCTGGGTTAATCTCAGCACATTGGACTGACTTCGGTAACCCCTGTGGTCATGACTTACTATTTATCTTAACAATTCACATCACATTAAATTTATAGTGAATGTTTGAGTGTTATTTGTAAGTGAACAAAAATGTAAATTTCCCTTTTACTTCACGAAATGGTCAGCTAATGTTAAATGTTCTTTTTTTCAAAACTGGCCCAGTTAGCTATTTTTAAACTTTACGTAATGATAATAAGCACCCAACAAGACCACGAAAACCGGCGGCACTGTTACACATGGATTCGCGATAAATGTATCTCTCATTATAACCTAGTTTTTTTTCGTGATATTCATATTGTTGATTGTGTTCGATTAAGTTTTGTAAGTACTTGAATTTTGTTGTTTAAACGAACAAAAGTGCACATTAAAGGTTTTCCGGTTTCTTTGCAGATCTTCAATTCAAGATTACTACTTGGATTTTCGAGTAACAAACAATTATATGTGCAGTAGCTCAGGAGTAGTACTAAATATTTTATTACAATGCATTCGATTCAATACTATTTTCCCTTTTAACCATTTTAGTTGATTGATATCATACAGACGTGTAGAGCTTCAATTTGAATAGACTTTGGTACTATGAATATTGAACCGTTACGACTCTGAATTTTAGATTTACAACAGCAAAAGTGTTTAGTGTTATAAACTCAGACAATTTAATTTTTCATTTTTCTGATCTTCTTCAAAAATGCATAACTATATATATCTCGACTTGTTATACCATTGTGATGTTTTAGTTCTGAGCACATTGAAATTAATTGATGGAGAATCATCATGATATAAATCTGTGCCGTCCGTAAGCATCTTGTTAGGAAACAACTTACGATTAGTTTTACTTCTTTTGATAAATGTTTCAACAGCATACTATACTCTTCAGTAAAATCCGTGGTCGAAGAAACGATGGCTCTATAACATTTTAAAATAAAGCAGCAGTACAGATAACATCTATCCGCTAGCGTATCTCGTATACTACACAATTGTTACAGAAAAGTAATTTCGAAGATATCATACGTAAATAAAAATGAAACTGGAGCAAGGGAAAAATAAACGGTCACAACGGGTAGGAAGGAATAAACGGTAAAAAAATATGCGGCATGCTAAAAAATGATTTTCACTATAAAAAAGGGTGAATAAAGTTTTAAATAAATAAAATCAAACACAAAAGAAATATTTTTCCACATAAAATTAAAACATGAGTTTAATAATACATACTTGTAATGAGGGTATAATATAATAATAATAATCATAAAATTATATGTGTATATTTAACATGTATTACATTATTATGATATGATAAAGATAAAACCATAAAGTAAAATTTTATAAGCATAATAATTATCACTAGGTCACATAATTCAAATTGTATTACATTTAAGTATGTAATATGTATTGTTATATTTGTATTTAACGCTTTCTCCGTCTCAAGGGACGTGGCGATATTGTTGATGTTGCCTCTCATAAAGACACGTTTAAATGTGTGAGGTTTAATTAAAATCAATCAAGAGTAAATATTTACATAGTATTATTTAAAACGGTTCTTGTAGAATGACAATATGCATACATATGAATTGGTTTTACACCACCGACATACACCGATAAATTAAAACACGGAGAAAGTTTTGCTCTCACTTCGACTTTCTCTGAGATTAAAACTAACCATCATCCTTTTTTCTATTTTTTTTTGTTTTCATGTTCTCACATCAATACTTACGTCAAACTGGCTTAGTTGTCACGCTCAATATTTTTAAATGGTTGAATACTTTAAGGTTGAAACTTGAGACAAGCCAGAGCGTATATTTTTTTAGAACAATTTCAAGAATCGTTCTTAGACTCTTATCCCTGCATATACATAATAGTATGAAGGCTATTGTGAAAAGCATAATCGCTACTCAATACAACTTTTTATAGTTACCTCGTCTGGAATCCCACACAAACTTTCAAATACTTTGAACAGGACTGGTTATACATAGCGCATACACAATACATAGGCAATGTCATTTTATTCTTCTTCTTAAAATTAACCTCATATACCTAACCCAAAACATTTAAAATGTTAACTTACGAGAAGTAGCAAGTATTAACTAATAACCAAATACAACTTTTAAGTATTTTGCTCCTTTTTCATTGCCATTTATTACTGTTATCTCTCTGTTAAAGTGAGTTTGATTCTGTCAAACTGCTAAAGACTAAAAATAATGATATTTTAAACAATAAACATAAACACGTGCATTTGTCAGTACCTATATTGTCGTCGTTATACGTGACACGTGGAAGGGAAAGCGGAAATCATCAATGAAAGGTATTATGTATTTCTTGGCTTTTTACTGGTAATCATTGTTGTAAAACTTTATATCATGTCAATAAAAGGTACACTTTAGACATTTCACATTTTCCATAATCATTAAACCTTTTTCTATCATCCAGTATCAAAGGTAATTAAAAACAGATCGGATTTTTGCATTGCCTGTCTGATTACCTATATATACAGCCAACCTCTCTTAGCTGCCAACAGCTACCTACACCATTCATTTAAAACACAAAAACGCGATCAAGCTTATGAATGCACATTGAACATATTAAACACTTTTATAATGTGCTGTACGCGATTTTCTAAAGAGACTAAAGCTTTTATATCTAGTTAACTTAAAATGTATAATACAACACACATTATATTATATCTTTTTAAAGTATAAGGTGCGCCTGCTTATCGCTTAAAATAACTATATACGCCTGACTTGGAAAATGCCTTCAATTTGTGAATACGTGCACGTTAATGAAGGCAGATTTTCGCTCTTTGGACAGTAATATTTCTTATATCGTTACGTATGTTGCAAATGAGTCGTTTACAAAGCTGTGTGAACATCACCAGATTATATGTAAGTCAAAGTACATCAATAAACGCACCCTCTTGTTGTTTCTCATAAATCTTCTCCATATTGTGTGAGTCCATTAATCAGATCCCTACTTTTTGTTTTTCAAGTATTCTTAAAGATTAAACTAAAACATGTTGACTACTACTTTATGCATACACAACTTAAATTAAAATGTTTTACCTTTTATTGTGCGGTATATTATTTAGCGGTAAATTATAGAACGTAACGATAATTAGTAGACAAGCAATTGTTTGGCGGATATGATGATTTTTAAAGTGACTAACGTGGTACAGTTCCCTGACACATCGCATCACAAATCACCATTACTTTCTAGTATGTGGACATGCATGCTAAAATGTAGATGTGTTGGTACAATAACAATAAACAATAAAATTGATTAAAATAACAGTACAATAAAATGTATATATCACAGGGGTCTGATTGCAAAATAAAACGCGCATTTATGTGAAATATATTAAAATAAGTATAACAATTAAAGATTCAACTGCATTAATCAAAAAGCTACAAATAGCAGAGTTTAACCGTGTATTATGTATATGCATATTTTAAAATAAAATAATAATAATAATAATCATGATGACATAATAATAATAATGATGAACTAAAGCAAAGGAAACTAATAATGTCACAAATCACAAAATAAAACCAAAACGAAAAACGGGTTTCCCTTCCCACCATTTCACAGTAGTAGTAACAATAATAGTAACTAAAATCATTGAAATATACCTAACAGCAAAATTCACTTTACAGCTATGTCTACTTTTCTATATTTTTAGTACATGTCAGTACACGTGTGTACACCCATGCAATGCAATCATAGACATCAATGTCGCGTAAATGTTGATAAAAGTCGACATTCTTGATGCAGATGGCGATAAAATACCTGTAAACTTGTAATGGACGAAAGTGAAACACTTGACTTGACTAAAATTACAAGCATTCTTGATTGATGAATTGATGTCACAGAGAAAGCAGCAGCCTGAGAACAATAAGCCAATTACATACACATATTATTTGTATGAAAATGAACACGTGGTACCTTTCCTTTTCCTTTCCTGACAGCTACTAAACCCAAATCAACAAATGGTCGTGCCAAAAGATCGATCTTATTGCTATTTAATTTCCAATGTAAAATAATTTTGTAGATGCCTGAACGAAACATATACTAACACTTCCAACTGCCTATGATGGTATCGGTTTAATTAGGCATTTATGATGAGTGGTATAGAGTTGTTGCAGTTGTTGATCAGACTAATGAAATGATTAATCCCACATGTAGTTGTAACAAGTCGTCGCCAACTCCAACTTAATACTTTTAAAAAAAACCTTGAAGTGTAAGTCAAAGTTATTCCAGGGTAAAAGTTATATCAGTGTATGCAGATGGACTGATAAAATTAAATTCATATTGTAATTGTAGTAAATATTTTAGTAAAATTATTAGTCTATATGGTTCCAAGGAGTAGGCCACTGTATGGTTAAAGAGACAACTTTTTTAATGGAAGTTTCTTTTTTTTTTCAACTTAAAATTTCCTTAAAACATTGTAAACGTGATTAGTGGCACGATTGACTCTTTTCTCGTTGACAGGTATTGTTTGTCTTAAATTTAAACTATTCAAAACCATTAATCACCTATGCTAAATGAATGACAAGTAAAAATTCATAGGCACAACGCTTTGTAACACAATCGGATTCGATAACGGTTTTTTTGCAAATAAAACTAATAGCTAAACCTATTGCTTTTTTTACGTTATACGGATTTGCTGTTGTCTTTTCACAACTTCTAGAACTAATAGTTCTGTAGAAAAGCAAACGACAACATTTGAAATCTAGCTTGCGCAATATGCCGAACACAGCTTTATGATCGGATACTAGCCTGGGGTGACATCTTGACTTTCCTGATGAATCTCTACTCCTAAGATCATTATAAGAACAGGCAAGAAAGTTCTCATCTTCTCATGAGGTGTTCCAAACTCTTTGTTTCATTTTCTTTCATGAAATCTCTCCTCCATATGCATGATACATAGTAAAATTATAAGTAATATTATCCAATAATTGTACTTACGGCTACTTATCTAAATCACAACTAATCAACTACACTAAGAACGAATGACATGATGCGACTGACTATACAATGTAATTTGCCATGGCAGGTCTGCTAATATACCTAAGTATGCAATAAATTTTGTAACAATTAACAATAATAATACATGTTATATGTTAGAGCCCGGTTTCATTCACTCGCTACTTTGCAATTTATACCACATTATTGCTAATCATACAGTTTCGATAAGGTACACTTTCAATTTTTGTTCATGTCATTTGGAATTGCAATATTTATGAATTATGATCCTTGTTTGTCGTCCGTCAGGTATAAAACAAGTCATTTGTGCAGTTGTAACAACGAACGAATATTAGAATGTGAGCAATGTCTGTTTTGTCGTACCGAAAGGCAAACTATAATACGTAAGTAAGTAAATAATAATTAGCACGCGGCAAAGTGTATATATAGCGATTGGCGATTAAAAGCAAGCTGTACTTTTATGTTACAACGCAATAATATGTTATCTTAAGTCAAAGCCGCCAATGTGTAAATAATCAATACTTTTAAAGACAAAAGGTATATTATATCTCTCACTCAATGGGATAATTCCACCGAGAAATATACGAATTTAGCAATAATACATTTCAAATAACCAATTACATGTACGAACTGAATCATTTAGCACGGGAGTCTAACTTAAATTATACGTAACACGTTTTGCACCATTAATGTCGAGTATACGACAATACTGAGAAAAATATTTATAGCATTCGGAAAAAGTTCGTCTTTCCTATAGTTTTACAATGGACTCCAAACACATGACACGGATGTTATAACGTAATAGCCATTACATAAAATACATAAATTATAGACTTCAACCCACATGGTGCCTAATATCGGGGTTACGATCTGGGTATCTGGGACTAAAAATAATTTCAACGTAAAAATACTGATACAACACGGTTCCCAAAAGCAGATTTTGAAGGGAAAGCAATGACCGATCAGTACATCCCTTTTGAAGAGCTACTACAATCTGACAAACGAAAAAGAGATGGATACTACTTGTTTCACTACTCTTTACAATAGTTTATTAAAGGTATTTAAAACTTAGTGTCTGACCACAATGAAAAGTAATTTACTTTAAAATTAGAAAAAAACATCACAGTCTATAAATATATGACTATTACATCAAAGCAGAGTCTGTATAAATGACTCATATCTGCAACGCTGAAAACTGCATAAATATTTCCTTTTCCAATTGCGTGAAAGATTTCTTTAAGTACATTATAAGTAAACGATTTTAAGATGAATAATAATAATAATAATAAACAAATATCTAACATGAAAATGGTCGCCATTATAACTTTTTTACAATGCATTGTCCTAATAAGAAAACAAAGAATGTATAGAGAATTCCTAAAAGGGTGAATTTTTTGTTTTGTTTTTGTCATTTTTTGCTTTCAACATATAATTCCGCTAATATCAGTGAAATATACGGTGGTGGTTGTACACACACACATGGGGGTGCGGTACAGTACTTTAGATAAGATCACTTTTATGTGTGTTCATTTTAAATATGGTTGACTAAAATTGTTGAGATTTTCATAATGTGGATTAAAAGCATAATCATAAAAGGCATTTTTAGTTTATGAATTTCATTTAATAATATTGTAAATAACTAGAATTCACGGCAATGATATCTATTTCATGTCGTGTAGCTCACAGATTGTTGTGGACATTTTTTAAAATAATCTCTCGAGATCGTCTTTGGCTTAACATTTTAAACATGTCAGTTGTGCTTTCCACTGCTCGATTGCTCCATCCAGATTTAACTTAATTTCGTCAGTATTTATATGGAGGGGATAATTTAATTGAGGCGTTATAAAATTTTGTTAGCTTAAATCATAGAGATACGTATTTTTAAAAAATATTACCTCTCTCTGGCTTATATACTTCCTATGCGTATCAAAAAGTAAGCGGTAATGAGTGACGACAGAGTTGTAATTAATGGCAAGTTTCGTTTTTAAATTTCAGTTAAACGAGTTATTGCGAATTGCAAACGACTTTAAAAACAGCCTGTTTAAAAAATTTCACAGGATTTTGCAATGCAAACGATCCCTGAAGACAACTATATCTGGCTATCAATATGATTTTTTTGGGTTATGCTGGCAATGGGTAATAAGAGCTGTGGGAATAAGTAATCAGCGGAAACTAAACTCTAAAACCAATTAGCCACTGCACGAAAAAATATTTTTTAAATAGTACATTGATGAACATATAATCGTTTTGTTTCACATGTAGTACAAGTCACAAGTACATACACCCATGTGCGAGAAAAACTATTAAACTTCCTAGTGTATTTTATGTATAATTTCCTATCGCGTGTGCTCTTCTAACGCTACGCCGTCTATTTCTCTATTCTGTCATTTTTTACTTGTGTAGGACAAAGGACAAAAAGTAAGCTAACTTTTCTGTGGTTCTCTAAAGAAATCCATTTTTGTACCAGTGCCAGTGCATAAGTCTGTGTTGTAGCGAACGCTTTTGTCTACGTAATCTAAACGATTGATACAACTTTCTAAACAAAATGACAAAACCACAAATGACAAGATTAATGATTATTCTTTTTATAATTACCGACAAATTTTCTAATAAACTGAGGTGGGAGAATGTTTTTGTCTATTATCATAAAGTATATGTGGAGTTTACACTCTTTTACGATGCGTTAGTACTTTTAAGTTGTCATCATGAAGAAAAGCACGCTTAACTGTACACTCGTTTTAAAACTTGTTTGTCCACTTGTACAGTATTATGGAATTATTTTCTGCAAGCAGGTTTTCTACATGATGGGTCAATGGATCACTGTCAGCTACAACAATCAGTAATGATTTTTTCCCTTTAATTTAACTCTTAGGATAAGAAATAACGATTAATAATAATTACGACAATATGACAGATATATTAATATTATACTCTGTAATAATAATGTCAAAGTTGAATTGGAGGTCTAAAAATGAGCATTATGTTGAAAATGAACTAAAACACTTTGTTGTTGTTTGTATGCATATTTATCACTGGACACATAGGCAAATTGACAGAAAGATTTGTTACGTCTTCTCTGTCAACTATTTGGTACGATTAATATAAACATTACTGTTTACCTAACTAAACCTTAAAACCGCACGATCGCATCGTCAATAAACGCACCTAGCTGGATAGCAAGTACATACACAGTACATATATTGTTGCTCTATTATTGTTATTTAAAATTTGGTATCAAATTACTTTAAAAATAAAAAACTGAGCGCTTTTCCCAATTAAAAAAATTGTAACCCTTCTCAAAAAGTATACCATTGTTTCTTTTGTCAGTACACCTGGTAAAGATAAAAGCTCTTTCAAAAACTAGCCAACATTAAGAAAAGATGTTTTTTATACTTTTATATGTTTACATTTTTCAATGCAACATGATGTCCATAAAAAGACTCAGCTAACCAATAAGTTCTTTAACAGAAAACTTGGAATCATTGAAATACATAAAATAAAGGATGGACAGATTTTTCTTCAATCTCTACATTGCCTAAATAGTAATTGATATTGCTTTTGCAATTTCTCCGGATGTTTTTAGCGGAATAGAGGAAAGCATTATGTAAGCTCTACAAAAATAATTTACCGGAAATCGACTTTTTAAATCTAACCCATTCTCACTCACAATAACGGTCTAGCTACTTCTAAACTCAAGTTCTTGGTAAATATCTCGCGGCTGACGTGGGAAGAAACCAAATTATATTTCAGTGAATGTAAACCTTCATTGTACGCATTTAACAACACCTGCATTTCCATGTTTTTTTATACATACCCTTTTAAAATAAAAATTCTGCGACCACGGATTTTATCTTTTTATCTGTTTGCGGCATTTGAGTGTTGATTCATGATACATTTTCCAAAAATTGTTCTACAAGTCTCCTATACAAATACGAATTTATACCACTTAATAGCACTGTTGTTGCTGTTGTAGTCGATGCGATTGAATAACTAATTTTACAAATAGCTATATATAATATATAGTATTATAATTAAGTATGTATAATATATAAATCTATATATGAATATATTTCAGTATGAGTAGTATAGATAAATATTTTGTACTTGAACCCGAGTGTCTTTTGCAGAAAACACTTCGTTTTTACTAGAGATAAACACATTACACGTATAATCACTCCACACACACGCTTCTGTCATCTTGAACGTCCCCACACCCGACAAATCTTTAAAACTTCATATATATTTTTTTTGCTTTTTGCAGAGCTGCGTTGTAACGTGCTGTACAATGCAAATCATCGATGTTACTAGTAAGTGGAGTAAGTATATATACCGTTAAAATTTCCTAAAAGTAGCAGCTAAGTTGTTGAGATGAAAAATAACAGACAAGTTAATTAATAAAAGTGACACACAGATATGAAGTTACTAATTTGGCATTTAGCAGACTGGAATCGACAAAATCACAAAGTAATAACACTTATAAGAACACTCTTGCTCAAAGTGCAGTTGACCTAACATTCAGCCTGATTTTCGTTTCTGATAAAATAAGTTAATAACAATAAAACCTTCATGTGTAATGGATGCTTACAATTAGAGAATGAAAATGACCCAAAAAACAAACTTAAAATTGGAAATGTCAAAGTGAGGAAAAGATACAATCAATCATTACGACTAAATATTATTCGTCAAATTTCACACAGTAAAGTAATTAAAAAGTAGCTATAATTATACATTAAAATGTGTATTTCATCATGATCCACCCACCAATGTCATCCGACGAATTACAATTTCATACAGCACAACAACGATGAGGACATAAAATACAATACGTTTTCCTCTTCTTTTTTTAAATGTTTTTGGCATTTGTTCATTCCTTTTTTATGTCCCCTTTTCTATCCACCTTTTTTGGTTTGGACTTTACGCTCTTTCAATGAAATGTGTTTTTCCAGACGTTGTTGAACAACCAAACTTAAATCTTCTATGCTTTTTCTCCTGCCTTTAATATGCACTACTTATAGCTGATAGCATACTCGTAAATTTAACTATACCTATGTCAGCATCATTACTATTATACCCTTCTTAATGACTAATTTACGGGAGTAAATACGAATTTTTAACATGTAATCCGAGCCTTATAACCTATTTGAAAACACTTATAATCTAGTCTTATTGTTAGTTAATCAGTCCCTTAAAATGACTCATCAACAACGATATTTTCTCATTAAGTTTTTTGTGTCGGCAACATATACGCACAATAAAAACTTTTTAAAACTTTAAATATCATTTTAGTTGATGATGATGGATGTAATGAAAGTAACAGTAGGTATTTTTCAACCGGCTTCATTGTCGGCATCAACACAGTTTGTGAATTTAATAAATCACGCATCTCAGAAACGTAGGAGCTTGATGTTTTAAAGATTACACCTTTTTGTAAAGAAGCATCGATTTGATGCTTTATAATCCGTTTACAATAAAAATGCAAAATTTTCAGTAGTAATTATTTTTACCTAAATTCCATTCCAGCCCTAAATTTCTTACGAGTCTATAAAATTTAACTTCAGAAGTATTTCACCTTCAATTTGAAGTATTGATGATCTTGTGTAATTTCAAAATGCTCTGATGGAACGTTTGAAAGCTCTCTTTCTTAAACTTGAAGATATATAACATCCGTCCATTTATAATGCCATATCACGGAAGTTTAAAGGAGTGTTCACTGTACTTGAACATATGCAGATGGTAACAAAATTAGGGAAAGTTCAACCAGTGTCCCTTTAGCTTCCCTGATACACATCATATTGTATTCATTTACGAAAAAAATTCCAAGGCATTTGCTGACAAATTTACAGTTAAGTTTGTCATAATTAGTAAATTATACATTTTGTACCTTTACTAATTACGATTAATAGAGGTTTCTTATTGGAATATATTAAGTTGTTTTCAACATTGGAAAACATAAACGTGTCCTGTAACAGTTCTCTCACCAACTATCTACCTATATACCCATAGGTTTCCCTTCAACCGGTTCACAGTCTAAATTGTAAATTCCTACCCAACACCACCACCGAAAAACTCTGGTTGTAAATGTTTTCGCCCCTGACTTCCTTTTTCCAACTTGCATGTTAAACCACTCCATTCTGTATAACTGACCCTTAGTCGTGGATACTAATGTTGAGTATAAGTGACCTTAAAAACAACCACAAGTCCCAAAGATCGTACAACAATACATAATGTACAAGAATATATATCTAAAATACTGTATGCAGGGACATTTTTCCAATTTTTTAAAATCCATTATCTGGTACGTGGTAATGTTTTGATTCACTAACAATAAGAATCATGGCAGGTTACTATTTTGGTATGCATTTTTTTTGTAAAATTTATACCATTGTCCATTTTAAAAGGCTCAGTAATAACTTCCTGATGAAGTTGTTGCACAACAATTTGACATGCTTCCACCTTCTTCATCTTGTACCACACGCGGTTGCTTTTTAAAACTTCTCCTCACTTGTATAAAGCAAACCAACAACAATAAAGTTAAAACACTATAATAGTACTTTGCTTACCTAGTAGGAAAAAAATGCTTTAAAATTATTTCGTTATTGATAATAAACTTCAGTATTGTATGAATATGTTATTATTACATGTATACTTTTCTCGCTATACCCTCTACCTACTTTTAACTTATATGATTACACCTTGGTGTGCTGATAATATCACTGGAGAATTGCTCACAATGTTTCCCTTGTTATTATTAATTTATTATTATTATTAATTAAGGGCAACTCTTACACTCTATCCATGTATACTTATTGATTATCTATATTTTACATATCTATCTACGAGTGACATGTGGTTACATTAAATTATTATTGTTTGAAGAAAATACAATTTACGAATATTCCAATAGACTATCTAAATAATGATCTTGTCTGTAAGCACAGATAATTCCTTAAACATATGTAAAATTGTAGTATGCACATATTTTATTTGTTTGTATGTCATACTGTTGGCAACATTTATTTGTCGTACGTACGTAACATGTGTATATATGCTAAAGGTAATCATATATGTACCATTATTATTATTACTGATTATTTTTACTTGCAACTACTAAATAATGTACCTATTATAATAGTATTATATTGGATAGTATTCGTAATAATTTGATGATTTGCAATATTTGCATGAAATGCTTATATACAGGTAGCTTCTTTTCCTTTGTAGCGAACTTTCTGTAAGTTCTTAATGGACTATTTTCAGTTTTATGTTGTTTTGTATATCGTTTTCATGATGAGTTCAGAAAATTTGATATTCATGTCTGCACGACAAGTACAGACTTCGATTAGCACGTTCGTATGTAGTGTATATAGTATTGTTTCTGTTTCATTTTCCGTGTCTCCTTTCCTAGACTGATGACAATGTCGAAATATTTGCATAGACTTTGTTTACTGTGTAACTGTGTACGTGGACAGCAACAGCATTTTTTTGTGTTTATAATCCTAACCTTTATATAGGTGTTTCTTATTTTTTGTTGTTGTTCATCTTAAAGAGATACGAAATACACCCTCTCATAAGGTTATTCAGTTAGATTGTTATGTAGATGAAAAACTAACTGTTAAGGCATTTACATACTGATTCCATACCGGTGTAACATAAAGAAACTCAACATGGATCTGGCGCTTTTTCTCTTACTACCAGTATGCACGCTGCGCCGGTAATATGCATACCTAGCGATTCTACACCTCTCTGGCTACAAAATCCTTTTTGATGTGACTTTATGAAGTACGACGAGTAACGTGACACATTTTTTAAGTATGCGTCTTCAAGCAGTTTCCCTCACGTTGTGGTACCCACGATATGATAATTATGAAGTTACTCGTTTTACATGCTTTTATTATATTGTAATTAAACCGTAATCAGTTAAATAGTACAGTCAAAAAATCTACTACTTTGTCTAGGTTAATTTGCACCTTGTTACTAGCAAAGATGGTTGTTTATAATGGAAATCAGTCAATGTACGTAATTTTCATTTCTGCCTACTCAATACATACAAATTAAGTAATATAGTATGGCAGTACATAAGGACGTTGGTGACGGTATACGAGTGATGATATATTAATATTAACTAATAGAGCAAACATTACATTACAAGTAAATTGATCATGAGTGACAAAAGTGTACCAAAACCAATTCGTTTGCATGTACTTTTACATTTTTCAGATTTGCATTCACTGCGGGTGAATGATGATGATCCCTGATTCTTCTACAGTTCACTATATAGATGGGAAACCACACTAATTTCTGCTTTCTCGCGAGTTTTTAATGCAATCAGTCTAAGCTGGCCTAGATCATTTCTTTCAGCACTGCACCTCATATAATAATTACATATTGTCTAAAATATGTTAATCCTAAATAATAGCGTAATATCTCTAATATAATTTTATTTTAAAAACATAAGAATAATGATAACTAGAGATGCTAGATACAACAATTATAGTATTATAGTTAGTGTTTGAGGAATAATACAAATGAGATCAACATAATAATTTTACTCTATATTATGTATGAATGGGCGTTTATGATGATACTGCGGAGCATTATTGTAACTTTTTTCGTTTATTTGGGAGAATCCACAATGTAAACACGTTTTTAGCAGAGACGTATGCACCAGGATGTTGATACAACCTTTCTTCAATATAAACGACGTGACTTTACATAGAGGACAAAGTTCGCACATGATATGTGGCTTCCTGATCCTGTTATATATCAATTCCTATTATGAACAAATAAAACTCAAAATTCAGTAACTGTCCATCATCAACGGACCATGGAAAGATACTTGAAATTATATCATCCAATTATTAAGAAAATATAAATATTATATTTTCTCTTCCAACGCTGTAAATACAAATGAGTGGGGATATCAAAGTTAATATATAAACAGTTCCTTAAAATTCCAAGCAATCCATGTTAAGTTCCAAGAGTTTTGCCGTATATTGTAATTTCAGGATTAATTTGATTAAAATTTGAAAAGAAATGTGGTACTTGGAAATCGCAGGCTAGTTAGTAGCCATTTTCTAGAAATGATGATGAAAATGAGGATTTTTTTTACAAACGTCGTTATAACTTTAAATAATCAGATCCGAACAAGGGTATGTGCATAATGTACTGTGTGAAATGTTTATAATATATACTTAAAAATGGAGTTTGATGGATAGAGATGTAGCTGCAATTTTTAATCAGTCTACCAAATAATGTTTGGGGAAAGAAGGAATTGATTGTATCGTAATAATATTGAATATTATTTGTGTTTATATATATTATTAAAATGCATATGTGGTGAACCTGGATTCGTAAA
The DNA here is from genome assembly GCA_027744055.1 of Callyntrura sp. NNG-2020. Classification (NCBI taxonomy): domain Eukaryota; kingdom Metazoa; phylum Arthropoda; class Collembola; order Entomobryomorpha; family Paronellidae; genus Callyntrura; species Callyntrura sp. NNG-2020. Next base: position 43,164 of record JAHZNE010008145.1, read on the forward strand.
TCTTGTTAATATTATTGAAATACCATAAATATTTGAGCCACCACGAGGGCAGCGGTGAAAAAAAATGAGAATGATAATTTGAACTTTTGAACTAGCGACAAAATGTTAAGTGACAATGTGAATAAGGTAACTGGAACTGATGCATTTAGATTCATGAAATGACTGATGCGATTGGCACAAAATACCTCCATGCCTGTTTCTTTTAAACGGGACAAGTAATACAGCGTATTATATAAAGGCAATTAATAATACTACTATGTTCATAGCCAATTTCAACACAGCACCTCTACATTAAAAATGCAGTCGTTGCAATACTCCTAGCTGTTTTGTTGTAAAAGGGCGGATAATAAAGCTTTTAGACAGCTTCTAGGAGAAATAAATGATTTTTTTTAAAAGAAGCCTATCGTAAATTGCAACTTGTTGTTGTAATGTTAAAATATCTGTAGTAGTAACTAAAGTAAAAGTATTACAATATTTAATATAAAGTAAATTATTATTATCATTATTATTGAGAGGATCATTGCATCGGTACCCCATATAGCACAGCACAATTTAACAGTCTACAAACTCCAAAAGAAGGATAATAATACGTCCGTGTATATATGTGTAACAGTATATGTGAATCTATACTTAAATAAATTAAGATGAAAGCAGAGTAGTGTATGTGTATTAAAACTATTATACTTAAGACATCATTGCGAAATAGTTAACTTATTACAGTTAATATTTTTGTTTTATAACTAAAATATATAGTCATATTTGAATAATAATAAAATCATATTACCTTTATTATTATTCCTCTAATATTGGTACGGACCAGTCAAAAACAAATGCTTCGGTATGTAGAAATATTTTAGTTAATATATCTCATTGATCACCATAATATATATAGTTCCATCATCATGATAAAGATGGGTTATATTCCGTTTAAAAGCTTTGTAATGCAGTAATCGCTTTTCGTGCAATTGTATAGTATATTACGTATTCGTTGATTACTGCGTCGTAAAGAGACTGTTATTGTATATATATTACTCAATAAAAGAGCTTCATGTATATCAATTTAAAATGAAGATTTTTCTTCAAAAACCTGTTACCTTTCAAAAGTCAGTTAAAATTCATGACCCTTTCATTTAACGAGAAGGGGTTGTCCATAATAACGTTATGTAAGTCTTGTTTTTTGTTTGTTTTTCTTTTCAATTTTTAGAATGAGCTTTTTAGGCAGACTCTCCTCCGAGAAGATCACCAGGCAAGAGAGAGTTGAGAGATGATGGAGTAGCTCGATCAGGAGCATCAAGGCCAGAAGAACCCCAAGGGTTGCTTGACCACAGTGGACTACTTTCACGCATGACACCCCATGGGTTGTCGTTACTGTTATTCCCTGAGGAAAATCCTGCAAGAAAATACATCATAATTTTGATAATTACTCCCACGCAAGCCTTTTTATTCCAATCCCATAACGCATCATGCTCTTCCCCAATATTAGCTAGCTTCTACATTCAATGAATACGAGTAGATGATTTACTACATACCTGTATTGGAAGGATTTGAGTTAGGATTGTTTGCAGAATTGAATCCTTGAATGAGATTGTGGACATCTTCACCGGCAGTTTCAGCCAAAATGGTTGTGTTACCCAGCAGGCAATTGTTCAAAGCACGTTGAGCCTAACAATAATATGATCATCATTGATGAAACTTGACAACAAAGTGTACATATAAGCTATCTTGTAAAATATTGTTTATCCTATTACCTAGACCACTAGCACCTCCTGGGTTAGGACCACCCCATGAATTCGAGGAATTGTTTCTGTAAGAGTTGAATGTGCTGGAGTTAGTTCCAGAAGTAACATTGCCACTAGCAGACACTGAGGGGTTTGGGCCCGGGGCCTTCTTTGGCAAGCCAGGTGGAGGGCGAGAGCCAGGAGCACCACCGGCAGGATTGTTGTAATCCCACAAATCACGGCGTCCCATGTCATCCCATTTGTTCAATTTTGCCAAGGAGCTACAACAATATCAGTTGAAATGAGTATGCAATAAATACAACGTCTTACCCAATATTCAATATGTTATGCCATGTTTTAAGTTTAAAAAAATACGTACGTAGCAATGCTAGTTGAACCAGACGATGTTGGGGTGAAACTCCATGGGTTAGAAGAAGCCTGTAGATTGATCAGAGGAGAAACCAATGAGTCCGATGGCATGGAAGATATGGTCGAAGTAGAATTTTTTGACAAAAAGTCGTCTTTAATAGCTGCCAAACTTAATGGAGATCTGACAACCTAAATGATTCATTATTTAACTTACTCCTTTGACACTATTAGTCATTTCAAACGAATACAAACCACCTCTCTCTATCACTTACTTGGCCAGGTGTAAGAGTTGGATCATCGTCTACAGACTTGATCAGCTGAGTACCTTTCCATGGCTTTCCAGGTTCAAACTCAGGAACTAGGTCGGCTGGCCATGCTTCAGCATTCATGTTAACATTTGAACTAGCTTTGGTGGAATCATCAGGTTGATTCAAACTTGAATTATTAACATTCTGAGATGTTGCTGAGGAGTGATCAGTTGGCCAACCATCACCACCAGATCGTGGTGCCACTGATGACCAAGTACTGTTACCGGGTAAAGGTAAAAATTAGAATCACAAAACTTTTTAATTTAAATATAAGTTTTTTTTAAATGTAAGTATATACTTGTCATTTGGTCCCAAAATCAAACTTGAATTGTTCTTCAACATGTTGGATGTTGAGTTATTTGACTGCTGGCCTGGTGCACGACTGAATGAGTCTGAAACTGGATTGTTATCTTCTTTCTCCAGAGAAGGAAGCTTAGTCCACTGGCCAAGTTTAGATGTTTGATGTTGTCCAGCGTCCTTTAGGCCCACGTCTGAGCCGAAGTTGTTGGGAAGCGCCATGAACGGATCCATCATGGAAGGACCAGAGCTACTAACCCCTCGATTATCTCCTAATACTGGAGGGGGTTTGAAAAAATCACCTGGCGGATTACCTGGACCACCTCCGGCTCCGGCCAGGGAATGATGTGGTTGTTGCTGCTGTTGCTGCTTGGCATGATGAGCCTGTTGCGCTGCAATTTGGTTCTAGTTGACAAAAAAATAACCGAATGACATTTTCTGACAAGTCTTTATGTGAAATACAAGCGTAAAGTACATATATATGAATACGCATTTACATGTAAATTGGCGATCGCCTGTTTGGTTTTTGTAATCTGCACGGAGAGCTGTAAAGCGGCACTAGAATTATTTTTTCCGATTTGACGCTGTGTCTCGGTTAACTGGTGGAAGACTTTAATCTGCTGAAGTAGTTGATTGAGCAGGTACAAACTCTGTTGTGGTAAGGGATGACTTAGGATTTGTGAGCTGAGGTAACCTGCCTGTACTGCCATGCGTATTTGTTGTACTAGTAACTGCAACTGCGCTGGTGAAATAGCATTGTTCGCTTGAACGCGACCCTTTAGCAAAAGCAAAATTAATCAGGTTACGTTTATAGCAAGTTACTGTGTAGTGTAATAAAGGACACTATAGTCAGAAACATAGAAACTTACGGGGTTGAACTGCTGTTGGTTATTTGGCTGATGTTGTGAGTTGAGAAGTCGTGCTAATAGTCCTTGGTTGAGAGATGCACCTGTGTTACCCACATTGTTCATAATATTATTAGCACCTGAAAATCCACCACCACTTGGATTCGGTGGGAAACCTCCTCTTGGTTGAGGTGGAGGTCCTAATCCCATTGGTCCACCAGGACCAACCCCGAGACCGAGTTCAAAGTGATCATCAACAGGAACCGGAGGCGGAGCCCTGCGCTGAGGTGCCAGGGGTCCAGTACCTCCTGCGCCTCCCCATGGTCCATCAATCGGTCCCCTGCCACCACCGACTCCGACTCCACCAGGAGCAAGAGGGTCCAAATGGTCCATTGCATCGTTGAGATTTATGTTACTGGATCGGAAATTTAACTGCTCCAAATCTTCTTTCTGTTTTCATCAACGTAAAACAACGACAACTTATTTAGTATGATTTCTCTAACACATTTTTTTACCAATCTCATCTGCCTCCCCAACCTTCCCACAAAAGCCTTAAATTGCAAGATGCGATGAAAACGCGGGACCATCAAGACATTTTCGATATGATTAACACAGAATAAACTGGAAAACAGCGCACAGCAAACACTGGCAACATATTAGTAAAATAAAATGAGTAACAGTAACAAGTCGTAAACATACTGTCAACTAGCAATAAAATACAACTACAATATTGGATACACATAAACAAAAGGGTAAAAAGCAAGTGGAGACCTATTTACGGGCATTAGTATAAATACACTAACAGCTATAATATGTTGTATTAAAATTTAAACAATCTAACACACGATAATAAGGCAAAGAAAACAAGTCAATCACATCATAATCATCGCCATTTAGCTCAATACATTTTGCAGAGAAGGGTAGCGAAAACAACATTATATTATCAGTAAATAATTACATATATATATGTGTGTGTACTGGACTAATTGAAGTCGCAAAAACAGATATTGAGCTTATCACAGAGTGTGACACGGCACGAGAAGACATGGCCCTTTGTAAAGAGGAGAATATATATATAAATAAAACTAAACAAGTAGTGATCGAGGAAAGTAAATTAACAATGAGAGCATTTTAGTAAATGAAAATACTTTAACTCAGCAAAAGGCAAATGAATCGCAATGATAAGGGGAAGCATACACGCAGTAGTAATTATTTCATTTTTTAACACATAGAGAAAAATAAAATCTTATTGCGAAGTTTCTGTTTCTTTTAATCGTGATTTTTTACGTTTCTGCTGACCTTGTATCCTTGAATGTTCAATTCGGCTAACAGATTTAACGGCTTTTTTGACCACAAGAGATCCTTATTTGCCGTGTTACTACCATTAGCGTTACCATTAACGTATCTAGATCCCTGTAAATGCCAACAAAATGAGAAAATAGTCCCCGTAAAGGAAAAATCAAAATGAACTAAAATAAATTAAATATTTTTTTCCTAGAATAATAACTAGCCGGTTTTATCTGAAATGGTCCCGTCTTTACCATAATTGTTAAGTTAAACTTAATAAGTCTATAAATAGGAGGTTGAAATGCAGCGCGTTTGTTTCTTTGTCTCAAGTCTTAATTTTGATAAAAGCGCAAATTAAAATAAAAAAATGAAAATCAAAAGAAACCATATGGCAAAAACAATTAATCAGTTAATGCACGTGATACTCTCTGTCATCTTAAAAAATTATTTAAGTTGGCTCAAAAGAAGTAGACGAGAAATTCGAGTTTCGTATGATATATTATAAAATATATGACCTCGATGTGATTGAGTCATTGCTTTATTGTTGGCCATCACCACAATAAGTGTCAAACTGAAGAGCGACTTATATAAGCGCGAACTAGATCGGAGTTAGATGTAATCTAATGGATAAGTAAATTAATTACATTACACTTAAAATACTTTTTACAAAATATAAATTGACTCTGCATACCGTTGGTTTGTTCGGTGGGACACCCCAGTTGGAAACATCAACGAGTCCATCATCTCCCCAACCAGAATTGGGATTTGTAGGAGTTTTCGGTTTATTCCATGAATTGTTTTGTGACATTTGTGGCTCTCCCCATGAACCAATTGCCTTATTTTCCTCATTCCATCCACCTCCGCCCCCTCCAGCTGAATTAAAGCCATCTTGTGGTCCATCCGGACCAGGCCATCCATTTCTGTTAATATAAATATGGTGCGTTAAGCATGTGCCATGTCACAAATATTTTTTACACCTAGTACTACTGCTGCTAGGAGCTACTTTTCGTAAATTACGTACCTGGTCTGACCATGTCCACCCCATCCCATCGAATTGTCCATTTTGTTGGGCATTCCACGGTTTGGAGGCATTCCTCTTTGTTGTGGAGCTTGGGGAGGTTGTTGTTGAGAAGTAATAGGATTTCCCCATAGAGAAGTACCATCGTCATAGTTTGGAATGTTCGGTACTGGCCTTCTTTGAGTTGGAGGAGACACATCATCCCAACCACTATTACCAGGCTTATTACCAATACTGTCTTTCATGCCGCTATGAGCTCCATGACCTCCACCACCAATACCCATACCCATGTTTCCATGTGCTTGTGCTACAGGGCCAGGACCGGGAGGACCGCCACCCCACTGTGACTGTTGTGGTGGTTGCTGCGGGGGTGGTTGAGGTTTGTTCCACATACCTTGGTTTGCATCAACAGCGCCATTGTTTAATTGATTCGAGTTTCGGTCATCCCATCCTCGTGCAGTTGGTCGGTTTTCATTGCCTACCATACCTACTCCTCGATTATCACCTCCTCCAACATGACCAGTATGTCTATTGCCATCTCCTCTACCAGTATTGCTCCAGTCATTCGGATCCTTTTTCACTGTTGCGCAATATTTTAATTATATACATATACTATTTTCATCGAAGATGGGGAACACCATGATTGGTCAGTTGAGATCACAAACTTACTCGGAGCAGTGTTCCACATTCCACCACCTCCAGAATTGTTGGGTGCTTGTTGGGGCTGGTTATTTAATCCCCATTGCATTTGTCCGGTTTGTCCACCTGAGTTATTGCTAACCGCAGCAGTATTTGGACCTGGAGCGTTGCTTGCTGCTGGTGCTGTCCACACATTTGATTGGTCTGGAGTATCATCTTCTTCGCCCCAAGTTCCACCTATTTAAACGCACACAAAATGGTAATTTATCCCATGAAACAGTCTTTTAGAATTGATGTAACAGCATGCAGCAATTCGGAGCAACTTGCCTATATTTGTAGTGGGTGTATGCCCCCAAGGTGTTTTTGAAGTTGGCGGTGCTGGTGGAGGCGCTCCACCATTGCGGAGGTTAGCCTCCCAGAGATCTGTGCCATTGTTAACGTTTGGCTTCCATGTTGAGTTGCCACTACCGGTTCCACTACCACCAGAAGCTCCTGCCGAACCCATTCCAAGGTCCTTATGCGGTGGTTCTGGAGAACTAGGAATGTCCCAGCTGGAGTCTTGATTGACATTTTGCTATAAAATATATTCGAATTTAACAGTTGACGATTAGTAGGATGCATATTTCTAGATAGAAAAATTAAAACGGTGGAAAATACTCAGTTTTGTACTTACGCCTCCCCATCCATCATGACTGAAGAGAGCTTCACGCATATTGTTAAGCTGCTCGATTTGTTTACTGGTTACGCTTGAGCTCGAAGTACTTCCTGCAGGTCCTGCAGCTCCGGTATGTGTTGAACCAGGCGTAGTAGCACTGCCTCCTAAAGCTGAATTACCTTGATTAGGGTTGCCTGCATTGTTGTTCATGTTACTGCTGTTATTTGTATTTGACCCACTGGCCTGAAGAGATTTACCAGCAGCTTGAGCCCAAGACGACGATCCTGCATTGGTAATAACGCCCGCATTGCCCCCTCCGACACCAGAAGACTGAGCAGGATTTTGACCCAAGGATGCCTGATTCATGGAATTGTTCGCGTTTGGATTGCCCATATTTTGGTTGCCCATTTGCATTGGATTCCCACCTGGTGGGCCTTGTGTGGTTGCACTTCCATTAGGATTGTTATTGATTTGAGATCCTAATCAATTTAAAGTTAAAATAAGCCATCACAACAAGCAACTCAGAAAGGTGTACAAAATGCGTCACCGGTAAGTATAATTTGGTTGACTCACCGGGAATAGGTTGCCCATTGGTGTTCTGACTAGTATTACGATTGGGAGAAGTAGAAGCCCACTGATTTGATCCGCCTGGATGATTATTATTAGCAGATGGGAGAGTTTGCCCTGGATTACTTAGACCTCCGGAGCCTGGAGGAGAGGAAGACGAATTTGAAGCCGAAGACGCACCATTGGGACCGATGGAACCTGATGATGTAGGACCAACACTTCCAACCTGACCTGGAGTACCACCTATAACTCCATTATTTGGATTACCTGTTGATGTTTGAGAAGCCGGTGCACCCCATCCTGTTGGTGCATTTCCGGTTGGCTGCGGAACCGGGCCCCATCCACTGGTTCCATTGTTGAGCGAATTGAGGACAGGGCTCCCACCTCGAAGTCCCAATCCCTTTGGAATGCCCCAACCATTTTTCGAAGCCACATTAAAGCCCACGAGATCACAACCATGGCTGACATCACTTGTCAACATCGAAGAAAGCGTCGTTGCTCCATGTTTCCCCTCCTGTGACACCGGAACTGAACTATCTGTCGGCATGTCTTGCTCTTCCATGGAACGGCCTGAGGAAGACGAACGACCAGCAGAGATACGAGGCACTTGGGTGCTTGAAGAATCAGTGATAATTGCGTTCGAACACCTAACTCCACTGGACCCACCAGTGGTAAAAGTAGTACGATCGGCAATCGCGGTGCTTTCAGTATCAGTAGTAGGAATTATTTCACTTGTACAATTTAAATGCTCTGGATTCGGATTCGACTCCAGCTTCAGCTCAGTCACTTGGACTCCCAGTTGAAGATGACATGGCTGCTCCTGCTTATTAACTATGACTCTTAAATTTTCATCTTCAGTCCTAACGTCCCACGAAGAAGGAAGGATTTCTTGTACGGTATTGCCTCGTGGCACATTGGTTTGAAAATCACCCTATGGAAAGCAAACGTATTTCTGTGAACCTAGTATGTCATACTAATGCTAGCAAAAAAAACATTAAGCAGTTTCCCATATTACACTACAGAACCACTCATCCAACTTTCATGCACACTACTATTGAATTGCTCGACGCAACTGAAACTGAACTGATGTGAAAACAAACAACATTTTATTATACATACACTTAAAATTAATATGCGGTAATATATTTTCGTTACCTGATTGACTACGATTGTATTAATAGGCATTGTGAGTTGTGACGCATTCTGAAAATCACCAAAATGCAGGACTAACTGTAAAAACACAAAAAGAAAACAAATCATTAATTTCACAGTTTCATTTTCCAAGAGTCAATTTTTCCTATGATCATATTCAAATGCAATATAAATATGTGATTTGTTCAAAGAGCAATGCTTTACTTCTAAATGATATAGATATTTTGGGGAAAACCAAATTTTGTGAACAACAGTCACATTACGTATTATGTATGAAGAACAATCAAATGTGTAGGAAATGGGAAATGCCGCAGATACGAATGTGCATGTCTCGTCATAATCAATCTCATTTTCTTAACCCTAGCCCAACGGAAATGCAAATGGACATGTTCCACTATAAAACAACCTCATAGTGCATTTAAAAACATCAAATTGTTTCTATTCAAAACAGTACTGATGAAGCCTTCAATTACATTCAAATATAATTGAGGTTAACGGTGCTACCGATACTCAACAAAAATAAAGTTGTGATTCAAACATATAAAAATGCGGTAGTATGAGAGATGATATAAGAGAAAACAATCCTCTTCTTCTCTTGTCTTTTCAACGCAAAAGAGAACACGAAAATATTCTTGTCGCGATCTTTGCAACGATCCGTAAAGTGGAATTTTCATTACATCATCAGTACATTCCTTATATTCATTGAAGGACAAACACACCAACGGATGATAGTTATTGGATAAGGAGTTGGAAGGAAGGAAGGTCAAAATTTCCAGTCCAAAATGAGAAGAAACACAATTTTTCGTCCCATTAAGTTTACTTGCTTTAAAAAGACGAGACGACTGTGTACTGCTGACTGCACTGCAAATTTATGTAGTACCCATACAAGTATTGTAAGTTTAATTCTTAAAATTTTGTTTCTTTATAGACACAGCCAGCATGTAAAAATTATATGATATCTTTTTATCACTGTATACAAGACAAGCAGGAAGACAAAAACAAGAATCAATATATATAAAAGGTGATTCCGGCGGTGGCGGTGACGGCGGTGGCGGCGGTGGCGGCGTACCTGCTAATCATTAAGCTAATTACGAAGCATTCCCCAGTAAAACATGCGTTTAAAA
>JAHZNE010008146.1:0-48522 GCA_027744055.1 Callyntrura sp. NNG-2020
AAATGTCAAAAACCGGCCGAGTAGCCGAGTAGTACTCGGCACTCGGGGTATCCCTACTATCTATACACCAAAACGGGTTCAAAGCAAATTAAGTATGTATTTTTGTTGAATATCACACGACCATATTATTGACCGTATCTGTAAGTAGGCCACTAAAATTATTTTTTCTGTCATGTATTTTGTATGCAGAGTCAAAGGGGTTGGACACTGCGAAATTATAGTACAGAGAAACAACACTTGCTTATTTCTATTTTCAACCTGACACCAAAATTTGACGATTAATCAATAATATATCCTAGTCAAGTAAACAACCCAAATTTAGTAACGGCCTTTTCGATGAAAACCGAAAACTTTTGTTTTCAATTTTGAACCAGTTTTGTTAGGCATGACAAGTTGAGTATCGAAATGCCCTGCCCAAAATTGACATCGAATTAATAATCAGTTACTAACTTATAATTTCAAACTAACTAAATTCATATTTTGCTTCCTTTTCTGTTTAAGATTTACAAATGCTTGCGTATTTTGTTATCAACATACCCAGTTATATATTGAACCTTTCTAGTTAATTTCTACAAGAACATATTTTCCCAATTTTCTTCATCTTTTAAACAGGAAGGAAATGGTAAATGGTAAATTTACATTTCGTCTGTTAATAAAATTGTTGGTGACGTTGCAAATAGGTAATTTTCAACTTGGAGAATGAATATTACATGAAGCAAGGTAAATCCTTTCAATATTCAACATACAACGCATCAGTTCCACTCCACTTCCAAAAACTGCGTCTTTGGTAAATACAGTTTACACGAATTCAGCACTGTGTCGTGTGTATGTATAACAATATTTATGATCTAATATTACAAATGGTGATTACAGTGACCATCTATATATTATCCGCGGCATCCATCTAGATCCGTATACAGTAGTGGTGGTTTATGGTAGAAAGGAGGGATAACGGGAACATGCTTTTGCTTTGGCCGTCGCACAAACATTAATGGATAAACAAGCATATCACGCAGCAATTAATCACAGTAGCCCACACTTGACGTTTCATTAGCTTGTCTCTTTCCTTTCTTCAGATTTAATTAACATTGCAACGGTTGAACAAACTTTCTCCTTCCTCGCGAGCCACAACCAACCCAATGCAATGTTTGTTGTTACACGTAATCTTTCCACTTCAATGAAGAATGCAAGCGAGCTGTACGTTTCACTACTTGTTGTTAAGCATTCTAAATAGAGATCCGCCAGAAAGCTTTATTAACCCGAACCTACATCTGCTATAAGGACAAAGTATGGGGCAATATTCCAGATTTCGGAGAAAGGTTGAATATAATGAAGGGAGAGAGAGAGATCGAGATGAAAGAGTTATTTACCTACAATGTTTACCATGACCGTTACTAGTTCAGTTGGGATGTAAAAACAGTGAAGTATTTGTAATTGTAACTTCTTTGGCCGAGTCGAATTAAGCTGTTTATTGATGTTTATTATTACTCTACATGTATGTATGTAATTTACGAAATGGAGAAAGCTCAACTTTTTTCATGGTTGAAGTATTCACTGGAAAGAAGTGAAACTGAAACATATTTAGCAGTTCACGCGTAGTTAATGCTACGTGTCGGAGAGAATGACTACCTACCCACCAAGCAATAACGTGAGACCCAAACGAGACTGCCTACTATTGGGACGGAGACAACACGATGAAAACTGTTCCGGTTCCTGAAAATCCCGCATAGGAGCGCTACCACTACTTTCTTTCCCGTTCAACTAGACTGCGCAGTTGGATCAGTTTACACTCGTTCCTTTCTGCCCCAACGCGTATCTAGTGTCTACTAGGTTGTAAATGAGTGGTGCCAGTGCGAGGATCCGTGTGCGGAGAAAATACTGACAGCTATTTTAGAAAACTCAAAACGAGGGTAAGTTACAATAGTTATATTTAAATATTTGCTTTATGTGTGATTTCTAACCGAAATGAAAGGAGGATGAAAAATGGGAAATGGTACTTATACCTTTATTATCTGGTGAAATGGAATATGTGGAGAAACGAGCTTCAGAGATACCTTTTACATCGTGAAAGCTCAATAATGCTCCTTGCAACCAACCATATTATAAAAATGTGTACACCAAATACCGTTGAAACCCAAGGACAAAAGCCAAAGCCATTGGCATTTGGGTACAAAGCACCAATACAATACGACGTTTAGAGAGCGAGAAAATGAACGTCACAACAACACAAGAGCTTTGTGTGTGTGTTAGTTCATCTTTCGAAGAAATAGTTTTCATTTGCTGCTCAAGGAGTTTCGCCCTTATCGGATTTCCCACAGACATTGTTTAATTTATTTATTTATTTACCTCAAACCGATAAAATTAAATGCATTTCTTTCCTTGATGTGTCAACAACTTTTGATCCTGGTAGTTATTACGTTACCGCTGTTACGGATTAGGAATGCACGGATTTCCCATCACCTTGTTAATTAAAATCAAGGAATTTGGACACTCCAATTTTCAGGTATGCGCTTTCACTTTGAACCCATATGGTTGGCTGAAGGGTAAAGGCTTTATGGAATGGTATGATGAAACATGGTTTTACTTTTTCCCCCGAATAAAAGGTTGGAATGTGATACAAAGTAGTTTCATACGATACTTCCAAATTAGTTTTGGTAAATAAAATCATAGGAGAGAGTACATGCAATGAACATATCTCTAGCTCTGTACTATTTTTATAGATGCTCCGGCAAAACCTTGTTTTCTCGTTGGTGACTTGCACACAGGGCGTTCGTACACTACTGTTCCCGTGTTCTGGCACGAATGAAGAACAAACAAACAATTTATTTGAACCACAACAAGTCATTATAAGCACAATCCTCATATTTACACTTTAACTTGTCTTTTAACCAACAGTTGGAAGCTTTCAGGTGGAAATGTAATTAAGTGAATGTCTTTCCCGGAATTTTCTCATAAACTTATTTGAGAATCTCTCGTAAAATGCTTGACATTCCTCGCTTTTGTGATTGGCTATTTACAGAAATACAGGAGCATACTATATAGTTTGAAGCATTTTTGCCAGCCGCAAAATGGTTATACAATGGCAACAATTTTATAAAAATACACCAGTGTGCCCACGCAGTGCCAAAGTAAAAGAGTGTATCCTGTATCAAACTACGTAACAAGAACAAGGCGACATGAACTCCGATTGAAAGCAGTAATAGAATTAATATACCGACCGACTCTATATCATCTATGAAGCTTTCAGCATGGTACATGATCTGACTAGCAAAACTAAAATACACATGGTCTCTATACAATTTCCATTCATAACATGTTAGTTTCAATTTATCAATAAGAAATTACCGAAAAGTGCTCCAACATGGTTAATTGTTTTACTCACACTATAGCATACTCATTAAATTACAAGGGAACCTCGTACTACACTGGGAGAATCGTCTCGAACCTATTGAATAAACACAATATGCTCACAACAGCGAACGTTTGAAAACTCATTACTGCTCATTTACCGAGTTTCAAGAAATATCATAAGAATAAATGAGACGACGATGCATCAATTACTTTGGATGAATTAATTAAATTAGAGCTTCAGGACATTTTCACTTCCGAAGACCGATATTACTTCGCAGAACACTTAAACGTCCTATATATTTTATCGGCAGAATTATGTAGCCACGCCGGAAAGTGGAGCTTCACGGGAACAAGTATTTTTTTATCAGGCAGGAGTCGAGGAGACGTGGGACATAAAGAGAAGATTGAGGAGCCATATACTAATAATCTGAATCCGAATGAGGAATTGAGAAAAAGAGCAGTTAAGAGTGAGTGTGAATGAATAACTAATAGGACCATGTCAGAAGAACAATGTCAGAAAATCAGAGCAACGCAAAGTGCTGGCGATAAAGTAGGAAAAGCGCCTCTGGACTGTGTTCTGCTCTTTTTTCTACACTTGTGTAGTTGTTGAGAGTGAGGAGCGGGAGCAGGAGAACCGTTATACGTAACGGCGTACCTAGTAGAGACAACCTTGTATTAAAATGCCGTATTACATACAAGCCTGCTACCACCACGACGTATTGGTATTAAATGAGAAAATTTTCCGTGCAGCAGCAAACTCTCTGGTAAGGTTGTCTGGGATGGGTGGCATGCAAGCTGGGAAAGAGGAAAGACGGTGAGAGAGTAGTAGTAGTAGTAGCAGCAGCAGCAGCAATGATAGGGCAGCAGACAAAAACAAGAATCAAACCCACATTACTATTACATTTCTATGTATATTATGTGCATTTTCTTGATGAGGAAAACTCATCAAGTTCTTTTCATAATGAAAACTTTCTCGCAAAATAATTTAACAAAGTTTCAACGAACTTTAAATCTAATTAGATTTCTCTCACAAGAAGTCTAGTGTATTTTCTTCGTCTACAACCGTGCGGTCCATCCAAGTCACTCCTATTATAGTAGGCAAAAATATAGTACATTAAAAGGAGTTGTAGGATGCTTTAGGCACTTTCCCTCATTTTCAATGAATCCAGCCAATTTTAGAGATGTAAACATCAGAAAATGAAAATGCTCTCTTGGCCAAAAACGCCAGCTCGAAAAGATTACTTGTGTGTAATGTCTAATAAAAATGTTAGTCTAACAATTTGATTTAAGAGTAGGAAAGTAAACACAAGTGTGCTACTGCTTCTCTATAACTGCAACCTGTAATATAATGCCTGGCTGCTGTTGCTGCTGCTGCTTAATACCAGTGAATGCTTCGTTGACTTCATAATAAATCTCACAACTGGAACGGCCCCGTTTGTTTTTTCAAGAATGAACTATTATAATATTAACATATTATATACGTGGTCATGAACAATATAACAAGCTTGTTTAAAAAAATGAACCAAATGAGCGCTGTTTCAAGCAACCGTAAATGTGCCTTCCTCATTTCTTTGTAGTTTTGATGTTCATTAACATTTACAATTATAAGTAAACACATTATCAAACGGGAGAATAAATATGCACGTTTATTTTGTAGGCAGCAAAAGCGAAACTTATGTGCCGTGGATAATTTGACCGTTGACTGTTGTTAAGCTTAACGATACAGCACAGTGGTTCCATACATTCCATTTGTGTGTGCATGTGCGCACCTTTTTGTGAGCAAGGATATGACTACACATGCATAACCTTTGAAGTTACGTAGTTTCTATGATGCAGGTGAAAAGAAAATGTGACAGTTTCATTTTATGCACCAATTACACACTGTAAAATCTCTTGTTCCTTCTTACTGAGCTGGTTATAGAGACAGAAACGAAACGAAGGAGCGGTACGAGTAGTAATCTTAGGATGCCCCATAGATTCATCTAGGAACAACGAAACCATGCTATCCAGAAATGAGTGAAAATATGATTTGGAAGTTGCTATGCGAGTTTTGCACACACGATTCAATGTGGCATCAACATTTTCCGGTTATTTGCAGGCCATTTTATGTAAAATAACTGGTAGTTCTTAAATTAGAGCACGAGTTTACTGCTTTATTTTATATATTTGCATCTTTTCTGGTTATGCACAAGCCGTTCAATCACTTTTTTTTGACAATGAGTGGAGTGGAAGTCGGACTAGCCAGTACTAATAATATCATATTGGAAAGGGAAGTACACACTTATTTGTAGATGTGATATGATGTTAACACTCGACTTTTAATGAACGAAACATGCTGCTGCTGAGTGGAGAAAAGGTAAAATATATTTAGTAGAACACTTCAAATTTGACTGGAACGACGAACATCTCTGCTATACCGATATTACTTGTGTGGGGAGCACTAGCACTGAAGCAAAAATGAATAGTTGGTCTAATTAAAGTGGTGTTTTTTTCGCTGTTAATCAATTAAGTTAATGAACGTATGTTCCTCATACATACTAACTCACAGCGCTACGATGTGGGTGAGGCAAAACACAATTACGCAAAGGGAACTGCTTTATTTCCGGATTAGGTTTTCATAAAGACATTTTGTAATGTGTCGCTCCTGGCAGGTACAAGTAGAGAAAACAATTTCCTAAAAACTGCTTTTCCTTTGATTTGGTGCCTTTGCGTTTTCGACTGAGCCAACGTGAACGCCTTTTATTAAGCGTAGGCAGTTTCACACTAGTAGGCAAAGAGGAGATTACAAATAAATTGCTTGGCTATATGAAACCTTCTTGGAAGTCGACAAATTAATGAGGTAATATTTTGAAAAGGATTGAGGGATATTTTTTTACCAAATGCAAATTTCGGAGTATTGGGCACAAAATGTAAATTTCAGAGAGCATTGGGCACAAAATTGAAGAGGCACATTCGTTTGAGGGAGAACTTCGTCAATTTTAATATGTTGTCAGGTTGCTAAACTCGCACTAGGAATATGCAGTGGTTAACGATCAATGTGATTATTGAGTCAGGTAATCGTTAAATATAATTATTTATACTGTTTTCTGTTTCATTTTATTCAATTCATCCAATTACACTAATATGCAGCCATAGTCATTAGTCGTTACGAACATACTGAAAAAGCGATGTTTGGAGCAAATTTAATTTAAACTAGATAAACATGTTGTGCAATTGTGTTTTTCAGCAATCTGCTGTGAGATGCCAGTTTGCACAGTTGGCTCGTTATGTTAGGTAATGTAATCAAAAGGTAAAAGGTTGGAACCGTAGTAATGAGAAATGATTGCGATTATGCAGTCTTTCCGCGTATTTTTTCCCATGCTTAATTCACTTCAGATACACACCCACATAATTTTTAAATTAAACATCACAACAATGAGCCTTCATTAGGGAAATGATTTATATATTACTCAACGTTACAGTCAATAACCGCCAGTTTGAATAAGTCAACCATCTGAGCTAAAGACTATTTCCGAGGAACAGCAAATAAATACACCCGCAATTTATGTACTGGTACTTGCCCAGTCAAGCTTCCATCGTTCCCACAGCTAAATTGCGATATTTTTTGTGGCGTTTCCATCTATATTTAGAATATTATATGCTCCTTGCTGGAAAGCTATGATAGCTTCTGTACGGAGAACTGGAAATAAATTGCATTTCTTTTAGATGGGTGTAAGTAGAACAAATCATCATGCATTTATTGGACCGGTTCCTAATTCTGCACATTTCTAAGCTTAAAATGTTTCCTACCAGGATTCACATCTGTGATGGTATACATTCAGTTTTTTAAATTACGTGGACGGAGAGAAGATCACACTACCTTACTTTTTTTTCGCCGGCTTATTATTTAGTTCACCCAAACAGCCAATTTAAACCCGACTGTCCATACACAAGTCCGTCACAAGTTTGAACTCAATCCTTCCAAATTGTAAAAGAAAATGGGTAGCGCAGATGTACAACAGCTTGGGCATTTTCAAAATTACTTAGGGAGTACATTCCAAGTTGCTCAGGATTTCCCGGGCAAGAAATTCAAATAGTTAAAGTGTATAAAAGTTAATACAGGAAATGTACTATGAATTTTGATGCCTGGATGAGCGCCAGAAAGGTCGTCCAATCCAGATGATGTACTTACAGACGTGTTTTCAATAGGTAACAGTGTTCACCTCAATATGCTAAACATCAACATTTATATTGCCAAGGGGGGGGGGCCAAAATAGAGTACCAATCAGGGTTAGCGTGGTGAAGTCATTAGATCAACATTAATCAACAATAATGTTACATTGGCCTTCTGCGAGCGCGTACAAGATGACGAAACCCGACCGGAACCCTGCATAATTATATAAACTCCCATATAGGTCCTACATTTGGGTTGCGGTTGACATCGCAAAATTGGCACCGTAAATTAGGAGCGTAAAACGGGTTTTAAATAGGTGGGCAGCGTCGAGTCAAAGGGAAATGTACAACGTCCACCTCCAAACTGCCAGAAATCGACTCCCAAATTCGTTGTGGTTTGGAAGGAAAGGCATTCGTGGCCGGAAGGCCCCACTGACTGGAATGACAAATTCAACAGGTACTGCTGTACACTGCAAGCTAATAATGGGAGATACGTCTGTACGTAAGTTGAGTTGTAGGGAGACTGGCAGAGCTGCTGGTAATCACGCTCTTGTTATGCTCGTTACTTGTTACCATTGAAGTAACTAAATGATATAGAGGAACTTTTCGGGGTAACCACGGAAGCGGCACTCCTCTCTTTCTCCGTTCCCCCCAATTTATTGTTAAGCCATTTGAGCACAACGGTAGAAACGACAGCAAGAGAAATGTAAGTTTACATTGGAGTGGATAGAGAAGAACATAACTCGACGACGATGATGATAATGATGATCACCCTCCATCATGGCGATGATGATTTTGGTGGAGAAGGTGATTCCATGATAATAAACATGAGGTAGTAAGTAGTATTGATATTTAGTAATGTTACGATAGGAAAGGTGGTTGTGTACCCGCAATACAGCACCAATAAATGAATGTTTATTTTTTCCCTCTGAAAAGGTGCCACCGCGAAAGCTCCTTGTGAACCGCTGTGAGTTAGTTATAGTATTTTATCAAGGAAATGTGGAGAGGAAACGTCTGTGTAGTATTGAAAGTACCTCGTCGAGTGGCAGTGGTAATGCGGTTAAGCACGTATTCACATGTGCACGATGTGAATAGGTGCCGGTTGTATATGCGGTGGTGTATGTATTAATGTTTTGGAAAAAGTCCTGCCATGTGTGTACTTTCCTCTCTCTGTGTGTATGCATTAAAAGAAATGAGGAAGAGAGATGGTTGATCTGGATTTATTGAGATGGGATACATAATATGAATGAAATAAATATTTGGCAGAAGATGCTGTAGTTTTGTAAGAAATGATGATGGTATCACACCACCAAAATGGCTTTACCCTTCCTTCCCAGGAGATTGTGGAAATGTGCATCAGCATCTACCAATTCCCGAAAAAGGTAACAAGTTTTTCAGTCCCGGGTGACCCCAAGGATTGGAAAAAGCATTTCCTACCTTGATCTATGACCATTTATTTTCCCACAAAAATGCTGACCAAACGTTCACCCGTTCACTATGCGGAATAAAATGAAACGCAGGGAGGCAAAGAGAGGAAAACGGCAACAAAGACGATAGACTTGAGTGCAGATGGATATGCACAAACATTGTTGTTACAACCCACTGATGGTGATGGTGAGCACGTAAAACTTGAACGGTATTCAATCTCCATCTCTTCCCTTTTTCCATATTATGCGTTAACTTATGAGAGAATAACTACTTTCTCCATCTGATCACCCACGCTCACTTATTTTCACGTGAATATGTACTTACGCACTCCTATTTCTTATATGCTTGTCGTACGTGTGTCTGCATGTGTGTGTCTATGTCAAAAGAAGGTAGGGACGTTGTACCTTTTTTAGCAGGCTCTCAACTGCGACGATGGCATCAAGTACCATCATCGCCATATTACTGCAGACTGCAGACAAAGATAGTATACGCTAGTAATAGTTGTACATCTGTCAGTGGTAAGCCTGTCCTCGAAAGCCCATCAACTTTTCACAATATTCCCTAAATACTAATATCTCATGTAGCAGCACTCACTTTAACTATGCCATATGAGTAGTCACCCAAACCAACCATAGTCGTATGTCTCTACAGTCAAATGCATGCTTCCACACTCACCACTGTCCATTCATTCATTTATCACTGATGCGGATTTGTTGAGTTGAAAAGATATCGACTATTGCTTTTTCTTTCCACATCTTTCCCGCTACCGCGTACACAGACGTACACACACACGTCCTTCCCCGCTCCCACAGCCAATACAACTTATTATGTATATCGCGTCCAGTGGCGGTGGCGACTTTTCATCGGATTTATCAAGAGATTCCACCTGGTCACTTTTCACCCAGAAAAGGGAAAGTATTGCCATTCCTCACTTTATATTTTTATGGGTGATATCATACAAGAAATATTACGTAATCATACTTGTCATTGCTGTAGTAAAACTAAAGATATGGTCACCAAGGAGACATTCGAAGTGATCAATGGTTTTGATCGTTCGAGTACGCCGATTTTATTTTATTTTTTTGCAAAGCTACGCCTTCGTCCACAAAAGTACATAAATCTGATGAAATATTTCCGTACTGCAAAATAATATTAAAACAATATAAAAACTAATTTTAAAGTTATCCCCCCTCATATCTCTCTTGTACACACAAAACCATTCACCACGTTTACAGGGACAGGAGTGGCCTCTTCCTTTGCCGCAGTCGAGTCGCTCTGGGGAAAGAAGGCAAAAGTCGATTTTGTCATGCCGCGTATGCATGTATGTACTTCTCCGGTCGCACAACCATTTTGCCAGAATGCCATTTATTATCTCATATTTAATGGTTGCATTATACTTTTCTAAGTAATGTTTCTCGTATCTCTGATCATATTAATGATGACTACAATGATGTTTATAAACTTTTCCAGAGGCATTATTTAAAATGAAGCATTTTATCCTAAATTTAGACTAACGACCATTTCAATTAAAAGTTTGCCAAACTACAGTGAAAAGTCACTCCAAGTCTTACTAATCAACATGTAAAATCCATTACGCTTAATTTCCACCCTACTTACTGTGATGGCCCTTTTACTACAACACTCCCTCTCCCTCGTCGACCAACTCTGCTACCTGACACAGCGGAATTCATTTTTTCACTGTTTCCCTCTCTCTCTCTCCCTCTCTCTCTCCACCACTCCCCACTCCATGTGAAAAGTCTGATTTTTTTGTTAGTTCATTATGTACGTGTTTATGATCCAATATCCAGCGTGGAGTATAACCATAAGGCACACAAAGCGGAGAAATGCATTTAAACTTTTTTCATAGCCGCTGGCACAATCCTCAGCCACTTCGGAGACAACCCATGACTTGAAGAAATGAGAACCATGTTATTTATTCACTTTCTAAAACATCTATACATCTTGCCAAGTGTCACCAGACAAAAAAATGACACCGCCTGTAAGAGCATGCAGGTAGGTATTTTTATTTTATGGAACTTTTTAATCCCTACGTACAATACAATGTATGTCACACGATATGCGTGTAAAATGCTATAGATCTACATGTACAGACGTGATATGTAGAAAGCCCCCTTTCTGTAAGTGACGATACAAGGAAGAAGAGGAAGAAGACCAGCGTGTGCATTTACTGTGGAAACTCGACGAAAACTTGTTTTTGTCTCTGAATGCCATTGCTTTCACTCTATCGTTTTCTTCTTCTTCTTTCCCTGTCTGTTTTATTCAGCAAAAAAGGACATCGTCATCATCAGTACAAACATGAGGAGTCACTAGCTCTCCTAAGTTGACTAGCACTACATTAGGTAGTTATACAGACTATAGGTAAAAGTATGTACATAAATACGCACATTGATAATGTCTTGATGCGGGAGACGAAAAAATAGGTAAGTTTGGTAGTGAATGGAAAGTGCAAGTAAAGCATGTGCACCCGTGATTCTTCGAGGTGAGTAAAAGTTAGAGAAAAGAGTACTGTGGAATGAAAATAAATCCCTTTGCTTAATAGACTGCAACATGAATTTGCTATTATTTCTAAGAAGACCGATTCGGTAGATTGGTAAACAGAGAATCCGAAAATGCACTTTGCTCTTCCACATTTTCCCTTCTCGGCTTGCTTCCAACCAACTTTTTTTCCTTTCACGTTTTCAGCCAGCTTTTAGCACAACTATATTTAGTTAGGAAAGAGAGAGAGAGAGTCTTCTTACTCTTCGAACATACTACACGGCTACCAGTTCTACTGCAACTCTCACTTTGCTACTACTATCCTACTACACTAGGGAGTCAGAAAGGGAGAGAGAGAGCTATTCATAGTTAGCAAAGTTTGTTTGGTGAGAGTTGGCTTGCTTACTCACTTGGTTGTTCGAAAATTGGGATGGATGTATTATGTATAAACACCAAACAGTAAGTCACTTTTGGCTGATTGTGCTCCTGTTGTCCTTCTCAATGAATACATTTGTCACCTCTTTATATACACACTCTTTTTGCTGTGGCTCGCATTTTAACTCGCAGCATCAGTATCTCTCCTCGTACGTACGTAAGTACATGAGATTCCTCTTTGAAATGAAACTCGCCGCTATTACCCGATGATATTTTCATTTTAAGTGTTCGTACATACATAATGCATGCCTACATATCCATTCTTTTGCAACTTTACCTCCTCATCTTCAATATAACCACCGTTTGGCCGATGTCGTGCATGCATTGATGCCTAATAGTTTTTCTTAAAAGTCAACAGAAAGAGATGCCTCAAAGAGAAGGTTTCCCATTCTTTTCCTCCTCCTTCTCTTTCTTCTTTTCTCCTTCCACCACTCACTTAGCAATGTTAACAAGGGAAAGGCATGTATGTATAAATAGTAATGGAAGGGCAAAAAAGAGAATGGCATTAATGTAGTGCAGTGTAGTTTTTTTCAGGGAAGCGGGTGAGGAGGCAATATTTGTTGTAGTATATTTATGAGCGTATATATTTATATATATAGATATATGCACGCGCGCGTGTGTGTGTATGTATATTTGAGAAAAGTGTAATGTATCAAGCTTTCAATGTGACTTTTCTTTCAATGCAACTTACACAATTTCCTACTTCCAGCTAATTTAAGTGAGTACACAGTTCTGCTTTTTCCAGCACATTATAGCTGCCTGTGTAAACCAAAGGAGAAAATATATTTTATGCCAATAAGGCGGATATTATCCTCTCTAGAGTTCACTATCTTGTTGTGGTGGAGGCACATGGCTTATGCCATGTGACAAACAGTATTATTTTAGAATTCGATCATGGTTCAAGAGGACTTTGTATGCCGATAGACTTATATGTAGTCTAGTCTAATCCATTAGTTCAAGCGACACACGATTTTATATGCGGAACGCCTTTAACGGATTTCGTCGGGTATGGAATAACGCCAACCTAAAAACGAGCCGAGACTTTATTTCCTAATGATATGATTGTACTGCAAAAAGACGATAAATAAAACAAGAGTGAAATTGAAAGTAAATATTTACTTGTGAACTATTCATTAATTTTTCCTAGGAACGTGGGACGTGAGTATGAGCAAACAATTAAATTCCGTTATTATGACTCCATCAGTATTATGCTGGCTGCCGATTGACATACTTATCAGATTTTTTTCTTGATGCGACTGCTCTCGAAACATGGAAACATGCTTGCCTGTTCACGATTTCAGTAAACTTTTCCCCCGAAACCGAACACGGAAGAATACGTAATCCGAAGAATCTTTTAACGAGTATCTAGTTATAATAATAATAATAACAAGGGTCCTCCAAATGTATGTTTTTGTTCCAATTCACAGGAAAGTATAACCTATAATTAAAGTGCCAAATTATAGGAATCCCGCACAGGTCGATATATTGTCGAACAGACTGGAGCTTATTAAAATACCTATATGATATGATGGAATATAAATCTTAACTTTAACTTTTGCACGTACAAGTGAACATTATTATTAAGCCCATTTTACCGCGTACTACTTCGCCATGTCGAGGACATCTTCTCTATAAATGATGTTTTACACATATAAGTACATGCTACATTTGTGTAAGAACCATTCACAAAACAAAGTGTTTGATATGCGATCTCACGTTTCACTCAGATCCTGAAATGTTACAGAAAGCAAGGCTTTGTGTCAATAGAAAGCACGATGTAAGATTTCAAGATGTGAAGCAATATGTTTGCTATTTATTTTTCTGTTTGGTCTGATCCATTCCTTTGAATTTGATTTTTCACCTCTAATCGAAATACTATTTTGTACAAACATATTATATTTTTTATACTTTTTCTGAAATTCCAGGCGTATATGCTTACATAAAAGGCGGAGAAAATAAAAAAATAGCCTATGAACTGCAAAAAAGAGATAGAAAGAGAAAGAAAGTAAAATTTACTTGGACTTTTTTTCCTTTCCAATTTCATCGTTGGACTGGTTTTTTTGAATCACGAGTAGAATACATTTCTTCTCCAATACCTAAAGCACACACACACACACGTATATATATATATATATTCTGAATAGTGGACTACTATACCAAACGTGAACGCAACAGTAAGCAAACATACCTTGAGAGAATTGTACTATAAAAATCTGCAATATTCATGTCAATCATGCTTACAAAAGCATTTTAGTCAACCATGCCTGTGCAAGATTACATCGTTCAATCAAATTCCGAGAAAATCTGGTTTGAAATTGAATAGTAAAGAAAAAAAGTGAAATAGAATTTGTACCACCTTCCACAATTCTCCACTTTAGTTTATTCTTTTCCGGTAAAATAAAACTTTTTTACACATATTACTCCTTGTTTACTTTACATTTGGCTCGCAGACCAAACTTTTTTTTAAGTCAGTTATAAATGTAGGAAGAGAAGAAAAAAACATTTTATTCTGTTGATATTTGATATCAATCACATTGTTCAATTTGTAAGGGCTTTACAAAGAAACACTGGCTCTCTTTGACAATTACCATGGCATAAAGTATTTAAGTCACGGTAGAATAACGTTAAAAGTGAAATAAACCAAGGTATAAAACCCTTATCGCAAGTTAGCCGCCATGCACGTCCTCTCTCCCAACCCAAAATATCAATTACTCTGCCGTAATGCCAAGTAGACGTGTGATAATACGTTCAACTTTCCAGTGAAAAGTTTAATTAATCGCAGTCGCATGAGTAAACATCATTCCGTTTTATATCTGGTGACAGATTGATATCGTCGTATTATGATCGGAAAGGCTAATTCGATTACGTCCACTACATCATATCCCTCCTTTGCACACCCGTCTCGAGCGCTTGCGTCCGTCCTTCTAACGACGAGAATGCTTTCGTTTACCCCGGCAAAAAAAGACCCCTTACAAAATTCCTCTTATCATCGCCGGTCCAGAATGCATAATCCCAAAAACTAACACCGTATTTATTGAGAGGTTGTCGGAAAACAGTCGCATGGTGATCATAACCGTGGAAATATGGTTGCTATTATATTCCACTCTGATGGAAAGTCGGACTTTATTGGATGGTGATTGAAAACGAAAAAAAAACACAGCACATAAAGTTACGAAAACACAGCGTGGAGAGAACATGTGTGACCGTTATTTATGTATAGGCTTGCATATCAGTAAATACGTTCATACACAGACACACACACATACACTCACTCATGTACCTTTCATTTAACTCCGCTCCGTGCAAACATTTATGATTACTTGCAAGATATTTTTCACTGTGTCGATGTGTTTCTGTTTAATATCATGGAAAGCGACTAGAAACTTTCGTTTATTAATAGAAGAGGTCCTCGACAGCAGTTTTCAGCAACATACAAACAATAAATGGGACAAAAGAGAAAAGGAAAGAGACTCTGGGTGAGGGAGAAAGATGTACAGAGAAAGTAAGAACCAATTGACATTTGATAGAAGTAGGAGATAATAAGGGAAATGCCATTTCACGCTCCCTCGACTTTATTAGATTAGGTAAAGTTGAGCTAAGCGCTAAGCTGAGTAGAATGAGCGAGAGAGAGGAAAAAGAGGGGATAATACTTTTTGATATATGCATGAAGATGACGAATATAATATGAATGTTTTACGACAAACGAGGAGGAGAAGAAAAAAGCAAACTGCTTTCAACTGACTTAATATAATAATAATAACCATACAACATTATACAGCAGAATTGAATGTGACGAGGAGAAAAAAAGTTTAAGCAATTATGTGACGATAGAAAGGCAGTGATTTAATAAATTTTCCACTTTCACTTGAAGAATAAATGAATGTTTAGGAAATCGTTCCTACTGTTTTCCGTTCGGAGTGATGATGTTAGCGCTATAACGACAATACCATGACTGCTGTAGCCGGCTGGTCTTGTGTTTGGAGATAAGGTATGTATTTTTAATATTCCGGAGGAAGCTTTTTATGGCTTTTTATTAAAAAAGCAATTGAGACAGCCGAACATGCTTATTATGAATTTTGATCCAAATAGGTTTCCAAGTTATTACTCATTCCAAACACAATTGCTTATCTGCTTTGTTCTCTTCTCCTGTAGAATTGAGAAATATGCACATGCATATATATAAATATATTGGGAAATCGCTTACCATTCGATTGGCTATGATGTGGAAGTTGCTCTTGATGTTGAATCACGATGTCCGTTTTTACCTCCGTGTTATGCATCTTCTCTTCATCGACTTTCACGTTCAACTTTGGTAAGTGCTGCCGCGATGATGCCGCGATGAGTCTGAAGCTTTTCCGTTCGTCAAGTTGAGTTTCCTCCCCAAAAAACCTTCCGGTCACCAATATTCTAAAAGTTAAAAGAGATAAAAAAACAGACCATTAGAGAGGGATTGCAATTTTAAAGTTGAGTAGAAAAAATTGGAAAGTTATTTACTTTCTGTGTGTCATTTTAAAAGTACGACCAATAATGTATATAGCTACACTTTCTTCCCCAACGCTTACAATATTTATAGCCTGCGGTAAATAAACATGGGTTTGCCATTGTTAAAAATTTTGATACATGAAAGAGTCGTTTTATTTTTTCTATTACTTTATTTTGTCGTCCAGAGACCTAAAACACCTTTCACCCTACTTAGAAACATCCATGGGCTACTGCCGTATGAAGAAGACATATAATAATAATAATAATAATAATAATAATAATACAACAATACAAAGTGATAACCATATTTATTACAGCCACATAGAAGGCAGAGAGGGCATGGACATAATCCCCAGAAAGGATTCGTCATGTATATTTATTTACATTCCCTCCACTCCTGTCATACAAACATATATACGGATATGTGTAGGCATACATACATTATTCATTTTCGAGTATGTATGCAAAGACTAGTGGCCATCCGGAGTGTGATAGGATGTAAGTTTTCCATTAGCGAGGAGAACGCAATATCCGGATTTTCGGTAGCCAGACTTTTTTCCCTCCTATGCCGTCGTAGCGTTGTAAACTCGACAAGACTTGACGGATATGACGACAACATGTAAATAAACAACCTCTACTCAGATTTGTAACGAAGAGGCTATATATCGTTGAAACATACAATGCCCATTGCGACCTCCCTTCCCGTTGGTCTCTATACCGACAATTTTAACAGGTTTATAATAATGATCCCGTTCACCATAATTATGTGCGAGGCCCGCCTATAACGTGTCTCCCTTTCTTTAGAGATGGGAAAAAGATGCGAACGGGCAATAACAACAGAAGTTAATACTTCCGTACGTACAATAATCTCGGTCGTATTTTATTCTCACAGGTTTATCAGACTTTCTCCCTTTCTATCACATATTCTTTGACAGTTTTTATCTATCCCAGCTACAACAGAAAAAAGTAAAAACTATTTTTTGGAGACAGATCCGGCAAATGCAGAGAGAGAGAGGCCTTTATATTAGCTGGCTCTATATGAAGGAATACAAAACATATTTTCTAGTTACTGCCCTTTACAGTGAAAAAAATCCCCTCTCGATTACATTTGAGGTAAATCCTTTACCAGTGTATGTAATTCTCTTTATAAGTGTACCTGCGTTTGTGAGCAACTATCGAAACCTTTAACTGTAGGCCTATTTGGCCGCCTCTTTCTCTCAATGCTCGCCCTGTCTCACTTTCTTTCTCTCTCTCTCTCTCTCTCTGCTACCACATATCCGTGCTTTCGCATACTATTTTAGACCTCTTAAGGCACTGACTTATGATCTTCGTCACCACTAGCACACTTGTCGTCTGTGTGTTGTTCCTTTTTCCCGGTAACGGAAAAAAGGTACAGCGTTGTTCATTCCATGTTCTTGCAGCCCCCTTTTCACTTTCAATTTCTCTCCTTTTCTCGTGAAACGTGAGCAGCTCTCTTTGAAATACATAAAAAATATCTTCATGTCTCGTCTCACAACAACAAAGTTACATTCCACATAGACATAATATTATTATTATCTGAGTAGGCACATTCAAATACTCATTTCAATTGTATATACCACCACACACATAAATATTGTCTGGATGTGAACATGCTCGTAAGCATCAACATACGACGAGTCGCTTTATTTTATTGAAAGAACGCTATAGGAGAGTGGAGAGCGCGCGAGTAGTGTGTAAAGGTAGGCGTAGTAGTAGTAGCAGTAGTAGTAGCAGCAGTGTGTCTGTTGATTCTAGACGAGCATTCTCAATAACAATCTCGGAAATAAAGTAAAGACCAAATAAAAACTTGTTTGCTCATAATGCTGAGTGAAAACAATTCATCTAGTTTTCCTGGTGACTATCTATCTGGAGAAGGAAAAAAAGAAAAATAGACACAAATGTAATGTAGCAAGTGTAGGAAAGAATTTTATTTTAAGGTATACATGTATAAATAAATGTATACCTACCTACACATATCTGTATGTAGGAATATAAAATGGATGATAACATTCCCGTAATTTTTTTCCTACCTAAAATACTTCAAGTGTGCTGTATGCGCCATGCGGTAGATGTTTTATATGAACAAAATACTTTCTTAGAATTCATATTGTACCCTGTCCTGCTCTCTCTCTCTCTCTTCTGTTTCCATTACCAGTCAAATATTGTTTTTTACTTAAGTAAGTAATTTCCTGAATTGTTGTCCCCTTTCCTGAATGCATCACACATACTCTTTTGAGAAACATACAATGTACGTTGCGGCAATAGTTTTTCAAACAAGTTTATATAAGTGTGTTTGTGTGTGTGTCAACCATGAGCTTATATTTTTATACCTTTTTATTATACTCTAAATGACATATATTCTGTATATATTACATTTGTGTGACTTCACTTTTCATTTTCTGAATTCTGCAAGAAAATTCAATTTTCTGCATGAGAAAATTCTGGTCAAATCAAGGTAGTCGGAGTAGCTATATATTTGTGAAATTGAATTAAATCAAGTAAATGCCTAAAAATCTTTTTCCATATTTTCTCTCTGCTTTATTGTCTTGAAATGGATGAATTGCAAAAGTAGACTGGTTGGATGTGAAACATGTTATTATTTTGTCATTGATCTTGCTTGAAAGAACTTGTCAACGATCCTGACTCGCAAACTGACTACTGCCTACAGATGATTGCAGAGCATGCAAAATACAAAAAATGCACATTTCAACTTCCCAAATTTGGAGCAGCGGAGAACCCAGCAAAAACCATTGTCGCTTTAAAATTCCTGCTAAATCAAAAGTTGAGAATGTACGAGTGCCCAGAGTCGATTTCAATCTGGGGAAAACGTGACAGTCTCTAGCTAGTAATTCATTGACTTCAAATGATTATTTTAAACATTGGCTCAATTGAAATACAAAGTGGGAGTGACGGCACGAAAAGAGAGTAGTTATAGTAGCCTGCATAATATGAAGTTATAACTGAATCCATAGGTTCCTTTTTGCTGTCCTGCAACTTTGTGTATTTCCGCTCTTTCAGATTTTTACACGATATTGCTCTTTTCTCAAAAGTGAAAAAGTGCCCTACGAGAGCGAGAGCGAGACCAATAGAGAGAGACATACTAGTGTGTCATGGAAAACGACTATGCTCATCAGTCCGCACTTGCATTTTCATCATCCATTGGGTAGTCTAATCTGGGGTTCTAATAATGTGAGTGGTGTTAAGTTATGTAAGCATACACGTTCTACACGTATCCCGATATGTACATACATACGTCAACTTGCATTGCCGATAGTCATATTTCACTCAAGCCTTTTTGATTATTACTTCAACGTCATTTCGCCTTTGGTATACGCACATACATGCTTCAGTCTAACCAAACCAGAAAAGACAGGATGTTCTTTTTTTTATTTCATTCTTTACACAATGCCTCCCTACTGATCATATATAACATACATCCATATATTATTTGCGCAAATGCAATGTAGTCACATGTGGAATGGATGCATTCTGTTAACAGCTCATCCTCAAAAGCTGCCTAATCCTGTCGAAAAACCTTTTCCGAAAATTGCTTTTTTCTCATGAATGAGCTAAATTTTCATGAGAACACTATTACATGACGAAATCTTGTTCTCTTCTTTCTCCTACATTTTACATGAAACGAAGCGGTGTGGTAAAGTAAGCAGATCATATAAATTTGTTTATAGTAAAAGCAGCCAAGCACTTTAAGTCATTACTTTATTTGTTTCATGCCACAAGTATTGATGAGTCATCAATATGCGGCAATCAATTTTATTCTTTAATCCTACTTATGCAATAATTTACATGATTTTTCAACAACAGTCCTGTGGCGGGAGTAAGTAGCAGACCCAATTTTCCCATACTATGCGAAACAGAAAGCAATCAGTTACTTGAAAATAAAATCCATTATCGGCGTATAGTGGGCCCAGGAAAAAAACTCATTCTGTCGATAATACTTGAAAATGTTACAGCACACGGTAATAAGAAAAGAAAGGATTGATCTACTTACTGCTTATTACTTCATTCTGAGAAGGGACACTTTCACTAGAGAAAGGTAACATTGCCTGTGTCAATACAACGAGTAAACAGCACAATACAATCAATTATCACACAAGAAGTTCCATAAAACTAATTAAAATGATTAAACGTCTTTTATAATTGCACCATACACATCATCTTATCCGGACGGTGCTTCCCTTATAATTCTGTAGCTTCTGCTGGGAAAGGATTTGAACACTTTTTTCTCTCTCGCCCTAATAGTTACATACAAGAGCCCAGCACATATATTTCAAAATGCTGACAGGATTGTTATTACTTTTTTGTTATAAGCCTTGTACTTCTCTCTCGTGAAAGTATCTCCAGCATAAAAAGCAAAAACAATTAACTCTCTAATAATTTCTAATTGTTCCCTCAATACTAATTAATATTGATACACAAGAAACGAGATGAACTTTTAATGAATTTTTTTGCGTTTCCCCTTTTCCACATTTGATACTAGTTTTCTCCTTCCTTTTCAGGTTATTACTCTACCCACCATCATGAGTATAGTGATCACATACTACATTATACTTAAAGAGTAAAGCGAGATGATGGTGATGTGGTGGTGATGGTGGCGGTGGTAGCACCCGTGGAAGTTGTGTGTGTGTGTGTGTTGTGAGTGAGTTGAGCAGTAGTAGGCTGCAACGAGGTTTTATGCTGTTGCTTCTTTAATTTTGTATGCAATATCGTGTGAGGTCGTGAACAGAATGTAAAAAAACTCATTTATTTCCTCGGCTTTCTACTTTCCCAAAGTAGAGTTACAAAAGTCAGCGCTAATTAACTTTTAAGTCAAGCACACTGACTGAAGTAACGTTCCTTCCGTAATTGGTTAGGAAAAGCAATGGGTTTGTAGTACGTGTGTAGGTACATGAGAATATGCTCTAGTTTGTTTTTCTTCCGTTATGAGTCACACACTTGGCCACAAGTAAACTTTCTAGCTTTTTATTTTGCTGGGAGCAATAATAGCGAAGAACGCTTTGAAAGGCCACCTACGTAACTCGTCATAAATATAATCACTTAGCTTTCGTTATCATTTTTTATTCCGCATATACTTAGGTAGTTAATATTACTTTTTATTTAATTAGAATATTTGTTTTCGTGGTTTTTCACAAAATGCAATACCCCATTGCCTCTTTATAAAGTTGTGCCGGTATTTATTTTATGCAGACTCTCATTTACGTGCTTTCAGAAGAGTAAAATGATTGATTATTTTTTTCTCCCTTTTTTGTATTTGTACGTTTCGTTCCAGTAATTTGATTTCCAAGAAATCTACTCACAGAAACCAACAATAGCGGTGTGCCTCCACCTGGCACCTCACACAATAAAGTAAGGAGGCTGGAGTGGGTCGAACCTGGCTTAACTCCAGCTGCACTCGTAATAGTAACAAGTTTTGTACATACATCTAATGTAAAGTAACACAAAAGATGTGACTATAGTGTAAGCAAATAGGTAGCGCTATCCCATTTCAGCATACATTTACCTCTACATTATGCAGAAAAAAAGTACCGGTATAAACTGTTATGCTTGCTGCACATCTAGTGTCAAGTTACCCTGCATTTGGGTATTGGGGTACTATAAACTTGACTGCTTAAAAGAGAAAAAAAAACATTCTGTCGTATTTTATATCCCATTTTTATTTCGCTCCCCATATCCGTGATGCTACTGCATACTTTTGTTTTCTTTTTGATATTAAACTGTTACTGTTACGAGTTTTGTAAAACTCTTTTCAAATGCATTGTATCTTTCGATCTTCTCACTCAATACTCTATTTCACTTTTCGAATGTGTGTTTCTGTTGCTTTCCATTGCATAGTAAAGGCAAGGACATTTTATATTTTGATTACAACTACACACCTGCTTAAAGAACAGGCAGGTTACTAAATTACACGATAGAAAATAATATTCTAGTATGATTGTGGTCTTGTTTTAAAATGTCTGATTTTTAAAGAGAACACTATCTAATTTAATGAGAAATGAATGTTATAAGTGCAATAAGTGCAGCCGCAGCATAAATGAAAGTTTACAAACTTTTCCACTGATAAGAGTAAAATTACTGATTAATTTTTTTGCGAAGATGTAACCGTTTGCAGAAAATGGTATCATAAAAGGCAAAATTTCAATTTATAAGTTTCTCCCATCCCACGTCGCGGCTAGTTTACCAGGGATTTTTTTCTTTTATGTTGGCATATATTCTGAAGGTGGTTAGACCTTTAGGAAAAATAATATAGTAAATAATGACATTGGACTATTCTTGCGTATATCCGAAATATCATGCACCAGAAAAAAGCGGATTTGCAGACTGCAAATATGGAACCAAGAAGGTGGATATATGCTATAATACGATCTAATAATACAAGGTAAAGAGCAGAAAGTGGGCACTATCTTCTCAAGAAACCGGAAAAGCGTGTTATTATAATAGGACCATCATAACGTATATGATTCCACATGGACCACGTAAATAGATTCTGAACACCAACAACAAGTTTTGGTTGTACAGCTGCCGTCAAAGCCTTAACTTATCAATGTCGTCCTTTCCCTTCCACTTATACGAACAAACGCAGAGTAGTACCATTCCGGCCTCACAATAACACGTTGAGAGTATTATATTTGCAATTACAACAAAATGTTTCACCTTTTCTCTCTTGCTGCTGCGGCTACTTCTACCACCACCACCACTATTTCTCTCTTCCCTGCAAACAAGCAGACATGTAGCACCTGAAGACTTTCCAGCCAAATATTAGCCTTTAAGAAATAAAGTAGAACTGATGGTGGTGGTGGTGCTTGATGTGCATACGATGCAATAAAGTCGTATTATCAGCACAACATCATTGACTTTTCTGATACATCACAACACCCACTCCTTTTTTCCAGAACAGGGATTTCCCAATAAATCTTCAATTATCAAAGTAATCAAAGGAAAATGCACGTCTCCCTCTTCCCACTGATCACTTTCGCTACAAGTCTCCCTATATTTGCTTTTGTACATATCGGTATACACCACCACAATGATTCTATTTGCTGACAAAGATGCATTCTCTTCGCGTTTGAGCATTGTCGCTCCCATTTTTATCCATCATAGTGTACATCTCTAGGAGATGTAATGGAACTCGTGGAAAGCGGAAAGTTTTGTGCAGGGGCTACCACATGTTCACCTTCCCTCTGACTTCTCACGATGGGAAAACGAACACACCAGTAATGCCTTGGAATATAATTGCTCGGAAGAGAGGGAAGAAAGACGTCGGATCGAGATAATATTTTTGTATCGGCTTCCACCATTCATTCCTCTGTCTAAATTTCCATTTGTTAATAAAGTTACAAATAGCATGTGTGAAACGTGGGTTGAATAATAATCGCTTCCTTTGTTTTCTTAGTTACTTGTTCCATCACGACTAATCAGAGGAAATACTTGCTTTTCACTCCCGAACTTGGAAGAATTTTTTTTCTCTCTCTCTTTCATCTAGTTGAACGTATAAATGGATATTTATAAATATATTTAATGCCGCTACTGTGTACTACCAACCGTCGTAACGCAAGTCATGTTCACAGTAAAACTGTAATATTTAGAGTCGTAAAGCTGTCGAGTCGTAAAAATACATCCGCTGTAACAAAGGTTGCTCCGAAATACGTCGCTGAAACAAAAACCTGCCAATGTTTCATGTCCTGTTCGTAACCGCACATCATCATCACCATGAGATTTTACACACATCTACATAATTTGTCATTACAATTGTACAGCAGCAGTTCATTCCTCCGAATGCCAAATATTGTTACATACAGGAAATATTAAATCCATGGCAAACGATTTTTTTACCTTTTGCATGGAAAAACAAACGTACATCAAAGGCTCTTTTATTTACCACGACGGGTGCCGCTGGCCACAATTTGCTTTGCAATATGCACACCAATATTAACAAATGCGGTGAATTACATCGTAATATAAAATATTACGAAACGGCAAATATTTGTGCAACTGTACTACATATTTGACAGATTTAACCCAAATTCATAACCGTTTTATTTTTTTCAAAGCAACTGGAATTAGGAAAGTAAAAAGGGACTCAATATAAAGTTTCACCATAACACATTTGACAAAAATTTGTGGTGAAATGTACTGCTTTAATAATATTCGAGATTACGTTAAAGCAATGATATTATATAAAAATAATATATTAGAATTGCATTGCTGTCAGGACCATAATTCTTTCTTCCTTTTGCCAGTAAACGAATTTTACTCTCATTTATTCGTATATTTAGTTATCTTTTCAATTTTTTTTACATATACATAAGAACGTAGTCCGTAGTAATGTGTTACTTGGATAAACGAACTTTTTTTTTACCTAACGTCATTGAACATTAGACCCTTCAGTTACTTATCCGTCTACTTTTAGTGATTTGAGAATTTGTTGAATGTCAATAAAGTTTTTTGCTCAGCACAGCTCAAATGAATTTTCTGCTTGTTTTATCTGAAGCACCTGCTACCAATTAAGAGAAAAAATATCTGCCTTTATTTTCTCCCTGAAAGCTTGTAAGCCTTGAAGGAGACAGGGAGACTGACAAACAAGCCTTATTTAATAGTTGCCAGAAATGCTGTAAGCGACCGACTACTACTGCCATAATAACGCACATTGTTGTTGATGCTAAATTTTTACTATCGTGCCACCATGTGCTTAAATAATTGCAACTCTGACGAGGTTGGTAAGTTTTTACCATGAAATATATACGGAACCATCATGTAGATAAGCTAGTATGGATTGCCGGGTCATAGCCATATCCCGAGCCATACAGAAAGAAAAGGAACAGAACAATTATGTATGGTATTATCTTGCGGTGATAGTGCTGATCGTTCTAGTATTTCTCTGTTTGACCCGGTCCAATTCTCGTCGAACTGCTCCCTTTTTAGCTGAGCTGCAGGAAAACTTTAGTATCGGAACGGATTTTGAGCATCTTCCGCCCCTTTCCACCTTTTAGAGTTCTCTCTTCGTCTTAACGAGAATAACTAACAGATCACAAGCTCATTTTCTCCAAGATTGATTGCCTCAGCTCACGCAAAAATTAAAACTTATCGTTTTGGTAAAAAAGGAAGTTGCTCTAGCGGTGAAATCCATTTATCCTGCCACAAAACTCTGTGGACGTGGTAATAGGAAAGGAAGAAGAGCCAGATGGAAATAAACGTGGTTTAAGTGTACATAAATGTATAATGCAAAGGTTTGAGATGTTGCGAGAAAACCGTATTTCAGACATTTATTCGACCACGTATATAAACACATTCTTCGTATTACGAGAATTTATAGTTATTTGGCATGCCGTACAACATGTACATAAATATATATGAAATATATTATTTTATTTATGCCGTGAATCTTTCAATATACATACATACACCTACCGACGAACGTGTACATGTTTCACAGCTGTCTCTCTTCTTAAACTACAGACAGAGTTCGTCCTTTCCTTGATTACCTCCTATTTTCCCCTGTTTTCTCTCTTTCCCTCCATCCTGCACAACGAAACATCACCGACGGTTGTTTATACATATAATTAAATGCATGCATGCGTTTTATAGCCGTGCATACAAGAGCAAAGCGTCCTACAACTCCTATAAATTTTACCCTTCACTGCTTAAATAAACGTGTTAAAAAGTAGAGCATTTTTATCTATCACTTCACAAAGTAATGATAAGCTAATGAACAAATTCCGTTAATTTCTTCCTATAATAATAAAAGCACGTGTCATATATATACATATATACTCTCATAAAATATACTGCCCTACCAGCCCTGCTACTAATACAAATACTGCATCATTTATAATTAATGTATGTAGAACGTATCACATATAATATTTATATATTTTTCCTCAGGATTGTCCCATCATTCTAAGAAGTTACGGGTAGTTAGCACTCACAAATTAGTTTCACTTCCTTTTACGATCCACAGGACTCTCCGAGAGAGAAAAAAACTAGCTGAAATAACGTTCGTCGGGCTTCATCATCACGGGATGAGTTTTCAAGGCGGCTTTCTTTTCTATCTCTTGTTCTATCTTGCTTCTTTGCTCCTCCGCCTTCCTCCCGTTCCTTTTTGTCGTCACTGTGCCGCTCTCACTCTCTCCCCCCACTAATGTTAGATACAAGAAAGAAACTAATGTTACAGAGATAGTATGGAGGAGACGACGAACTCGTTTTCATGGCCTTTTGCTCGTCTACAGCGCTTTTTCTTTCTAATATCATCTCTCTCTCCGGCACACACAAACACGCTGTGGCAGTCTGAGAGTGATAGTAGTAATGGAGAATGGTCTGGTAATAACAGGAAGATTATTACAACAAACTCGCCCCATAATACCATTTCCCAAATCATCCACTTATCTCTTGTCAGTGGGTGATTTCCAAAAATTAAATTGGCTCCCACACCACTTTCTCCGACTGACTGGGCCGAGACAAATTATTGCCTGAGTAATTGCTTATATAGGTGTGTATCTATATGTGTGCAACTTTTATACGATATGAGGACAGTAATGCCATGGATACAAACGGTACTTTTAAACCCCAAGTTGATATAAAAAAATCTTCCAGGGCTGCCACTCTATACAAGCCGTATACATTCATGTACATACATACTGCCTTCCAATATTTTATGTTGAAACTTGGAATCGCATAGAGATCTGCTTTGTTTACAAATTGGTGTAGTTTTTATTAGGGTAATCATTTATTGATTCGAGATAGGTCAATATAGAAAAGAGAATAATAATATGACAATAGAACAAAATGAGAGAATGTATAAAAAAATATGCCCCGCAGTGTACGTGTCTGTATTCTGTATATATATACTTGCACAGGACAACTCTAAATTGTAAGAGCACTCAATTTAACTTGAGTTCAAAAAACCATTTTATAAACACATCGGTTATATGGATGTGGTTACTAAGGATAAATTTACAAAAGTTGCCCCTGTACTCTCAGCGTGAAAGCACTTGTTAAAGACTGGCTGTTATGTTGTAAGAGGCTGCGTCTACAGATGATAGCCCAACAGTTTTTTTAGTTTAGAGACTTCATTTCAAAGTCATATAACATATAATAATATGTTTGTTGGGAAAATGGGATGATTTTTTGAATTGAAAACATTTTTTGAAGATCTCAATTCGATCAAATTAACCGTTTCTTTTTTTAATCCGTTAACTTTGTTCTATCCTCATATTTTATTTTTATTAATCTGTTTATTTAGAGAATAAAGGGATAGAACAAATGCTTCATACACTGGGGTTATGGAAAATTTCTAGACGAAACTGCCAGTCACAGTTTAAATCACAACAGATAACGATTTATTTTCACGTAAACCACACTGAAACCAACATAAGTGGGTAAAGAAATTTGAAGCATCATCCTACAACACACAAGTTACGTCTTCCTGAAGCTTTTTCTCAAATATCATTATCCTGAGGGGTGCTAATCAACGCTTGAATACGTCTACCTTGACAAAGCAATTTCCTATTATCCAAAAACCCCCGCAGCAACACAATCGTGCATATATCCATCTCCATTGTTTTTCATAAACCACGCAAGAAAATATCCAACAAATTCTTTTTTCCCCACAACTGTCTGTCCCACACTTTTAGTAATTAGTCACCGCCGCCATAATTGCTTTCCAGCTTCTTTCCCATCTAATCAGTTGCTTTAATGATACCACTACTTGGCCAAAAAAAGTGATGAAAATAACTTTTAACTTTTTTTCTTCTCTCTCTCTCTCTCCTTCCATCCCATCCCCGCTCTTTGAAATCCATCTCTTTGGATAATAAAATGTTTTTGTTTGCCTAAAAGTTGTGAACATCACGAGGCTGGGGGAAAGGCATGCTATCGATATTTCATTTATCTATACGGATGATGGTTGGTGAAGAAGCGAAGAAACCCCAATATTTCAATTGATTCACCACTACCACCACCATAACACTGGCTGCAATGTTTCCGAAAAAGCTTGAGAAAAGTCAACATCATGCATACACTCACATAAAAAACTGCAACCATCATATGTAGAGTAGTAAACACAAGTTCAATCACATGAGTAAAGCACCCAGAGTATTTCGCGTCGTCCCTTTTTCCTCTCTCAATATAAGGATCTTACCATCATTGCTTTTTAGCTAACACTAACACTACAATATATTGCTAGTAAGCAACCACCACACCACACACACACACACACTCTCTCTCTCTCTCTACTTTTCTTCTGCGAAGCAAGTCAATCCGTCGTACACGTACGGGCGTACATAGTATTCATTCGAAGTCGGCAACAGCGGCATTCAATTACTGAAGGCAATCAGGCGTGAGCACAAATTGATTTTGAGACACGCCAAAACAGACTTTGCTTATTCTT
Source organism: Callyntrura sp. NNG-2020 (assembly GCA_027744055.1). Lineage (NCBI taxonomy): Eukaryota > Metazoa > Arthropoda > Collembola > Entomobryomorpha > Paronellidae > Callyntrura > Callyntrura sp. NNG-2020. Next base: position 28,763 of record JAHZNE010008146.1, read on the forward strand.
ATAATATTATATATTACAGTGTGAGTCAACTTGAGAATCCTTGATTTTTTTTTCTTTCTTCTTCTTCTCCTCCTGCTACTCCTTTCCCTTCTTCTGTAGTTTGAACATACAAATAATCTAGAGTCTCATAGGAGAAGGTATTGAGTAGTGAATTTATATGCACGCATGCATGGCATGCACACTCTACTTGCTCTCCAATTTTGAATTTTCCTTTTTATTTGTATTATATAAGGAATGGTGTATGTCCTGCGGGAAGTTTTATATATAGGTCCCTCTGCAAGAAATTTTTCAGCAGTGGACAGAAATAATAATCATAATGGCCAATCTCGTCCATTCAGCCATACTTTTGCTGAAACTTAAAACGATGCATTTTGAGTCCCATTTTATGGAAATGGAATAATAGTGGCTCGGAATTCAGAGAATGTAGAGGCGCCCATACACAGCTTTCACTCTCGTTGTAGGGGAAAGGGAAACCAACAAATGGCGTGGCATGGGGCAACAGTAGAAAGCTAATAGAACATGTGTTTACCTCTTTCTCCGGCGGTGTATGCCATAACCTGTATTTGGTGGCAGTTAAAGGGAGAGTAGTAGGAAATTGAATCATAATTCAGGGAAACAATAGGAAGTAGATTTAATTACGAGAACAATTGCCTTCAGTAGCAAACCGATGCTCAGAATACAATTTGATAAATTATGGTCAGCTTTAGTAGCTTACGGAGCATTGTTCTACAATCTGGGGAAAGAGACACTTCGTTTTCATACGAAACATTCATTTAAAGTGCATCCATCTCAACGACAACGATCATTCTTTTAGGTTGCACGTGAAGAAAGGGAACGAGCCCACTTGACTAGCCAACCAAAATGCTGGGGCAAAATAGATTATGAGCAACTGAATATAACTTGTCCTTACAATGACAAATTTTATGACAATTTTATGGCAATGTGGTATAAAAATGCATTGTAATTTCAACCATAAATCTTTATAGGTCTACCGTGTAACTGTTCTAAAATTACGTCCATACAATATACCTAGTCAACAGCAGATCATGGCATGTTATGAACAAATAGAAAATTTGGATGTTCAAGATGGCGGGTGGAGCTCATGGCGTGGAAAGTTCCTTTTGGTGACATAAAATATAGTTTGTTGTCCATTCCTAGCTTTCAGCATTCCATTTACTAGTTATCTCCTCTTCGATTACAATTTTACCGGTCAGGTATATTGGAAGGAATTTGAATTTATTGAAGGTTCTTTGTTTTGAAGCTACCTCCCGAAATATTTACTTGTGTCACCTAATGTACTTAAAGGCGAATTATTCTCCCACTACAAATTCCATCGCTCGTGGGTGGCCCATAAAGAGCTCTTTGTTCAACAAACACAGTCTCAACTGTTAGTCATGCTGATTCAAATCCCATAACTCACCGTGCCATATAAACCGCGCGGTGTTTCCTCAGAGTTTATAGGCATTTACGTTGAATGTTTCATACATGACGACCGGAACAACGAGGTGTATAAAAAGTAAAACAAAATGTCAGTCGGAATCTTGTCCCAACAGCAAAAACGCATGCATACCACGGGAATGTAATACCTTCTCCTGGAATGTATGATGACAAAAGCTATACTGCAGCTGCTGCTGGTGATGGTATGTTAGTAGGGGTAACCTTTTCAGAGGGAAAGCATATTAGACATATACTTGCCCTATGTACATTTAAAAAGAAATGAATAAACACTACTGGATGAAGAAAATCAGGGGAGGAATTGTGTTTGAGTGAAAGCAATCTCTACGTGATCAAGATCATCACAGCATTATCATCATCATACAAATAATATTTCACAACATGAAAGAAAACGATGTGTAGGAATGCCGAAATGGGATAAGCACTGTCGTCGTATCAAGGGGACGACAACCGACAACCACTTGTATATCGCATAAAGACATACCTACCTCAGCACACATTCATCCACTTACATACTACTTTTCTGCTAAACTTTGTGAACACACCTCAATGCATGCCATGTCATGCCTGCTACCACTCTTCTACTATCAGCATCATCGTCTACCGCGGCTGCTGCTATGCCGGGTTTTCTCTTCCGAAGGAATGTGTTTTACGGTATAAAAATGTTGATATTGGTAGGAGAGTGAAAGCGGCCCATTTGATTGACTGTCTATCATTGTTGTTGCTGTTCCAGCAAGTATGTATGCTACTGTCCGGATAGGATAGTGCAGACTTCGACACAAGATGACATATCCGTTGTTGCATGGGCACAAATGCTGGTGGTGCCTTTAGGTAATGTGTATGTTATTATATGATGCTCACTTTAGAGTAAATTGCTAACCTAAGGACGTACATACCTCCGTGCACGTAATATGTGGGGGTAGGTAGTTTCTCCAGACTTGGAAAAGAATAGCGGGCACTTACTTTGTCAAGGTATCTTGGGTAGAATGCTTGTGTATTGTATTTATGTTTGTGTAGTATAACAAAAAATTCATACTTGCACATCAACTTGAGTCCTCAGCACAAGGAGAGAGACAAGCAAGAAGCATCAAAGTAAGAAGCGGCATCATGCTGAAGTGAAAGAGAGAAAAATGGCCATGATTTCCATTTTTAAATTGAGTTTGTTAGGGGATTTTCATGATTTTGTACACAGTTTGCAGCTTATTTTATTACACAGCTTGAAGCCCTGTTCTACTATTTCCTTGCAGTGGAATCGTGCACTTTCTTTGTTGAAAAAATGTTCTATACGTAAAAGCATGCATACTGATGCTGCTCCTGCTCCTACACAAACTGTTACTACTCCTACTACTACTAGCACTACTACTACTGCTGCTGCTGCTGCTTCTGCTGTTGATTCTATCAGGACGACGTCGACAGCCTCGAATGGAGAAGAAAAGAGAAGATGAGCTATATAAGTGAATGCTGACGAAAAGAATTAGAAAGCAAATGGAAAAATTAGTTTTTGACTCTCAAAATATGCCTAGCCTTGGAAAGTGAATCTAACGACTCCTGACTCACAGTGTGTCATACTTTCCAAGCACGTGCAAACTAAGGACCAGGACCAGTCCCAAATCCTCTCGTGAAATGATCCCTTATCAGTGAAAAGTATCCATTTTGTTTATTCATAGGAGCACCATGGTCTTATCCCCATCGACCTCTTCCGTTTAATACTGTCATCATGCATGACAAATTCAAGAAACAAACAAAAATTTCGACAATATTAAATCTGATACCAAAATTTCCATTCTACGCTTCACCACAGTTAATCTTATATTGCAAGCTAAGACAAATCATACGTAGTTACTCACACTATGGGGAATTCATTTTTCCGCTTTGTGTCATCCATCTGTCCAATTAAGGATTTTAACAGAATATTCTGACTATGGGAAATTCACACACATCGTGTAATAGATTGGTTTTTTTTATCTATCTCTAAAAATGTCTATAGACATCAGAGTCGTTTGATTCACTTATATAAAATGCGAAAGAGACACGAGATAAATTATTTTTCATTTTCTCCACTGTGGTCTGTTAGACACGATGATGATTTTCCTTAAAATTGCATGATTTAACAAGTTCAACTCATCAACTCTTTCTCCCTCTTTCTCTCTCTCTAATGGAATCCTGTAAAAAATCTAATTAACTCAAGATAAATATCTCTCTTAAAGACAACTGAAAACATTCCACAATCTATTTATTTATTTCTGTTCCATTCCCTGCCACGCAACGGGATGTAGGGAGGAAAGTCTTTTTCACATTATAATACCTACACAAAATAAGCACAACATCATTAGGAACACGAACATGGCATCATATAGTTACTAGAATGTCATAGTAGCGTTTTTATATAACGAGCAGTGTAAATATCAGAGATTAGACACTTTTTCTCTGTAGTAAAGATAAAGTAATAAATTGACCAAGTTGTCGAGAGATGGATAGCTTCTGGGCTTCCAAATGCATACATCACGTTTTTTAGAAGGAATATTGGTACACCAAGTTGTTCAAGTAGATGCCTACACGACACATTTTTATTTGGTAGAACAGTAATACAACAAAGTAGTTTTATTCAAGTGATCATTCTTCCTCACTATACATGTCTACATGCGCCGAAAAAAAACGTAAACAGGGAAGAAATTAGTTCAAAGGAATCTTATTACGACTACTGCGCTTCAACAACAACATCCACACGCTATAAAAATAAAATTTTCTTCACAAATATCACTAATGAAACATAAAACGGATCATCAGCGTCAGAAACTGACTGTATTTCAGTTTTTTCCCCTTCAATGATGTAAAAACGTACCGAGAAACGTAGTCCCACCAACATTGCTCGCATGTGTATCCCCACGTGCTTTAACTTATACCACATTGCATAACTTGTATTACTGAAAAGTGCGATAAATTAGAGGATGACGACATGGAACAAGCAATGATTACGCTCAGGTGGAGATGGAAGCGTAAAAAGAAGTCATTCTCTACAATACCTTCATATCATATCAAATAGTTGGTTCCCATTTACAATTTGTTAGAAAAATATGTACATAGGGTGTTGTATATATGCTATCTGTAAACCATGTAACGGCGTTCCTCCCCGGCATTTCCTTTTTCCTTTTATCTCTAGTATAAGCTCGCTAATGACCATTTTTCTTCTGTAATCAGTTCAAGTCAGTTGTGCTGCTTGGAAGCTCGTAAAAAGTTTAACGAAGCACGGGCAAACTTCGGATTACATATCTGCTTTCTCGAGTAAAATTTCTTTTTTCCCTTCACTTTTCATATAATTACTCTCCCTTACGACAGCAAAAAATGCTTATCGTTTATCGTGCTCCTTCCAGCCACATTTCCTATTTCGAGAAAGAATGAGCATATAAACAAACTTAATCAAGAACGGATGCGTAGGTATATCTTGAATTAAATCATCCTCTAAGTTTTAATCTGTAGTTCTGCTTGATTGGCAGGGGATTTTCTTCTATGCATCCAAACAGTTTCATTTACAACGGCGTATATGCAAACAAGCCAGCCTGTTTCTTGTGTAGTCGGTTATGAAACGACTGTACAAATTTAACTCGCTTTCATGGTCCTCGAGAGGTGAACGTGGAAAAGCTGTGAGTTGTCGTCAATATGATCAAAAGACTACGCCACACGTACCACTGACAAGGTGAGTCTGACCAAAAGAAATAACTGGTAATGCATAAAGAAAAAATCTGGGAGTCGTCTGCTTTATGTGCTCCCAGAAAATTTCAACAATCAACTCAAATTGAAAAAGAATGAGATCCTAATGAATTTTCTCAGTTCTGCCCACATAAGTTTATCCTTGGTTTTCTCTGACGTAGGGATTTGATTTCTCTCTCTCTACCTCCCTCTCTCTCTCTCCATCTCACTCTGAACACCATTAATTAACAACTCTGAAATGTCATAGAAGCAAACTCTGGCAGTTACAATAAACAAGGGAAAAAGAAAACTAGCCACCATCGTAGCCATGATAATAATTAGAGCTCATTACTTTGTAGGGAAAAGTAGACTTAACCTGCCTTTTTCCCTCTGCCTACACAAGTTAGACTTTTAAGTATATTGGCCTTGGCGTAATTAAAGAAATCAAATCTCTGGAACGACTGCAGAAGAAAGACTTGTCTAATTTTTCACCTATTCACAATTCTCAAATGTTTACCTAACTACTACTGCCGGGTGGAAAGTTAAATATAGCTTTCCATTAGAATGGAGCACAGAGCAAACTTAAATCTTGCCTTCGGTCAGAAGAAGGGGAAATTACCGGGTATTCGTCGATTTCATTCCATACGAAAATTACCGACGTGCACGTTTGTGTGTGTGAAAATTTATTAACTTTAGAAGGAAAGGAAGGAAGGGGAGGTCTGAATGTAAAACTAATTTATCACAGACTCATAGGCTCATTGATTCGAACAAATTTCTGGTCTATATAATTAGATATGAATAAAGCTGAACCTTTAATTGTTTCGGAATACATTCCTGGTGCTGGTGCTCGACTTCCTGGTGAATACATTCACGTTCAATAGAGACGTAAAAATTTAGTAGACACAGAAATTTTATCTCAAGAGAACCCGTGTCAAACTACGATGACTGTCATTAATAAAGTCAGACGCAGACGCAACATTTGACAAATTAAAATTGATTTTAGAACCATTAGGAACTTTTATGAGAGCTGCGACTTGATCCCGACGCGACGCGAGTGTAAAATAATTTTTCCTGTAAGCAGCAAGCAAACTTAGGTAAATATAAGTGTGTGTGTGTCTGAGAATGACGTATTGGCTAGAGAGAGGAAAGAAGAAAGGACCGATAAAATTACTGTCCAAAGTAATCGTGACAACAAGAAAAGCTGTTCTTTGTTCCCTAAACTTCTCTTCCTCTCTCTCTCTCTCTGTTTGTTCCGATCCGGTACGTTATAATCAGCTAAACACGAAGGCCATTACACTTTATGCAGCCTCATAGCAGCAGACACTGATAACAAAGCCGTCCGTCTAACTTAAGACTTTTGAGAAATAAATTTAATTATAATTGTGAAAACAATGCGTCGACGGCTGTCTATTACAATAAAGGAGACGAGAGTCTTTTCTCCTGTGTGCATGTGATACTCAGTTTCCAATTTCAATCTTTTTATAAGACAAACAAAAGTGCTTCAAAGTATTTTAATGAGTGAAAGAATTATGGCTATTACCATTATTATCGTGATGATCAGCGTCGTTATTATTGCCAGTGCAAAATACTGGATAACATTCAAATTTCATACAAAAACTTTCCCTTGCAGAGAGAGGGAGAGCGAGAGAGAGAGAGAGAAACTAAGGGGAACAAAACAAAGGCGGTCTTATAAAATATGCATATTATTACAACATCGTTCAATTTATGTAGACCATCTATGTGGTGTAGCTAGGCTGATACAGCCACCATTATCGTCATCATCATACCTACTGCACACATCATCATCTTCTTCAGCCTTCTCTCATTCCTTTAACTCATGCATATAATAACAGCCACTTACTTTTCTTATTCTTCTTCCGCTCTCCTCCCCCTCTCACTCTCATCGTCGTCAGTGACAGAAAAGTGTAATGTTTGAATGGAATGCAAGGTTCCTCTTTTCCTCTCTATCTGCTTTCCCACTGTTACAAAAAATACTTTACTTGAGTAAGTCTTCTGTGTAGTCGGTCGGCTGGGCTGTAGTAGCCCCAAGTCTACAATTCTATTTCAAAATAAGTTCAACCACGCGTGTGCACAGTAAAAACAAAAGAAGGTCAACTCATCGAGAAAGAAAAGAAAGAGTGCAGGCAAGCAACTGTGAAAGAGGGAAAGACTTAACGAATTCATTAAATTTATTTCCACTCCAGTTACTCATTTCATCTCCTTAGTCGAATTAGCTCCATTAGAACAGAGCCCATTAAACCAAAGAAAATTGTCCAAAAACTAACGTTTACGCCTCTGTAATGTAAACGTGTGTAGTGTTAGTCTATAACTTACTGAACTACTTGACAAAAGCCTCTGGTGTTGTTTCAAAGGCAGCTTGTACTTGGAACTGCCTCGTGAGGTACATACCAACACCAACCATTTACCCAGCAGTGGTGTCTACCTGTATATCTTTATGCTGGTATATCGCGAGTACACAATTATATGTACTTGGCTGCAATGCAGTACCAGCAACAGCATGGTCGAATAATATAATGTGTTGTACAACAGAACTAATAATACTCCACTAACCTGTCCTTTTCCCGCTTTCCTATATTACCTAATAAGCAGTACCTCTGCACTAATGCTTCGCTTCCCGTCTCACAAAAGTGAAAGTGAGGAAAAGGAAACGCATTAGTAATTGGCAAATGTTACATACACGAACACGGTTTGTCTGTCCGTCTGTGTGTGAGTGTGTGTGTGTGTTCAGCACGCTGCATTTCCGAAACAAGTTGCATCATTTCAATTAAATTTCAGGACAGTCAGCGCCTGACATGCAGTGGCGTTTAGGTGTATAATTTGACACTTAATTCATTCGTCTGGGGTATTACGTATGCAAACTCATAGATCAAAGTTTAGATCAATTGCATAAGCAAGCGTCACCTTTGCATATATTCTGTTCTTCCCTTTTTCTGGCAGTATTAAACACAACCTGGTTTTTTATGGTAACTGGCCCAGCTTGTATATTATATTACAAATGCTAGTATAATTTTTCATGATTGTAAGAGCAAACGGCATAATAATAAACTAGCAACTGGTGTAATTGTGATAAGCGAGGTTTATTTTCATTGAAAGCTGAAAATACTGTATATCCGTTGATTTAGATTTATTATCAAGACGTAATGCAAATTACCATGTACTGCAAAACATCGTATCAAAATGTGGTTTTTACGTTGGTATTTGGGCGAAAACGCATTTTAACCATATGATTGACACGTTCGTAAAAATACAGAAAAATAACGTTTTACGCTTTCTTGAGTATCGAAATGAGATTTTTCTACATGATACATTTCAGAGTCCGGTTTCTTGCCTTCGGCCATATGGGTGACTTCAGAGAATACTACGATCTCTAAAGGTCCAGAAGGTCACGGATGAATAAGCACGGTTTATATTATTTGGTTTATACAACGTATTTGCGTAAAATTGTTGGCTAATATCCATAAAACGTTTATTTCTTCAATCTTCAGTTATCCGCGAGGGTTACACACTTGGGTCAATTTTATCCAATTATCTGATTCCAAATTCATATTTATTTCCTTCTGGCAAACCATCTGCCGTTCGCAGTACAAAGTGACATCCTCGTAAACCTTAAAAATGTTTTTACGATGTAAACTAACATTGACATTTGACGACATTTTTTCATTTGACATTTTTACTGGTCATGTTTCAATATTATGCCAATATGTAAAGACTATCCAGCTGACCATAGTAAAATATATGGACACTACGACACTAAAAGCAGTTACCTCACCAGCATTTAAACCGGTTGCGACCAACTTTTGTTTTAAGTATTGACGCAATGATATAAATGAGGAAAAACGTATAAATAATCTGTACCATGTTTTCCCTGTAAAAACCGCTAGTACCTATCCGTCCTTCAATCTCGAGAAGCCATTATCGGGATGAGTTTTGCTTGTTGGAAAGTGACAATGAAATTAGTAAACCATTTTACTTGAGTAAGGTTCTTTCGTAAATTAAATAACAGAGAAAGAAAAGAAGAGATAAGAGAGTGGAAAACACTTAAGAAAACCTAAGCGTTGAAGTATGTAAGGCTCTTTCTCTGTTAGATATTCCTTTCTCTCTCACTTTCTCTCTCTCTCTCTGACCAGCCAGGGTACACACTCAGCAGGCATATAGCGTATCTTGACTGTAAATGCAATTTATATGTTGTACATGTACACAAAAGTACATACGTATGGCTTGAGGAATAAGATAAAATGGAAAGAGAAAGTGCAAGTTGGTGTTATTGCCATTAAAGTTAAACAGGATGACAGAACTAGGGAGAGAGAAAGTGAAAGAGAAAATAAGAAGTGAAGAGGAGCAAGAATAATATGTCGTGTGACAGTGAGAAGGGGCATGTAAGCCGTCTGTAAAATTGCGTAGAGCATTAAATCAAGGAAGCAAACGGTCCATTTAGTCAAGCATCTCTTGCAACTTCTACACTCCTCTCTTTTAGTGCTCTTCACACAATTTACTCACTCCTCACCACTTCTTTAACCATCTGCTTATATGCATTTTCCTAGAGAAAAACCAAACCAACAAAAAGAAAGGCTGAAAAGTTGCAGCATTATTGTAGGTGTAGTAAATAAAGACGGTAGTACACGAGTTTTCGGTAGTAGCCAAGGAAAAAGTAGCTGAATAATGGGTATACGCATACGTTCCCACGTAGGAACATACACACAGCATATTATTATATTTGGTCGGGTGGTCGGGTTAGGCATACGAACCAGAGAACAGTATGAAATGGTGCTAGAAATGAAGAAAAATGCCCATACAACGGAATCAAATAGAAGCTTTCTTTCCCTACTCTCTGATATCTCCGTGGTTATGGTGGCAGCAGCGTGTAGAAGGAGTAGTAGGACCTCGGGAAGCAGGCACCTATGTGACTCACACAAGTCACACACAGTCGCTAGCAAGATTCAAGTAAGAAGAATTCACTTAAACAATCCAACACAGTGGTGCGACTACAACTTACAGAAAAACAATGTTAACATATAGAGTGAATCCCGGATCTAAGGAATGCTCCCGTTTGATGCCAGAATGTACAAAGTTCTTACATGATTGTGTCTACTAGAAGAATACGGAGGCGTACTCACACACACTCAGTATACAGAGCTATAACACATGTTGTTAAACTCGTTGTGGGGCTTTATGAACACATTTAGATAATTCAGTGAAAGCCACATGTATGTTGCTTTCATTGCAAATGACTATATCTCCATCCGCATCACAAAGATAACGTCTACCTGTATACGAGATTGTTATACAAATACGGGGGTAGAATGGTGGTGGTCCGTGTCGTAACATAACAGATTTTTCTACAGGTGGTGCTTAAATTTATTCATTCAAACTCCTTCATGTATAAATACTCTCTAAATATGTATTCGGCATTCACATTTCTCTCCATCTTATTACCAATTACAGGGCTCATCTCCGAAACTTCTTCTTTTTTTACTTTTCACTTGCTTCTTACTTAATTTCCTTTTAATGTTTGATTTTCTACTTTACTTTGTGCGTCGCTTCTTTGCCGATAACAAGCGTAACAAGCTCCCAGCCTTATTATTTCCTATCCCGGTTTATTGGATCAAATTACAAATGCCTATTGAAGCAGTAGTTGTGTTTATACAGAAGAATCAATTTAGTTGTGTCATCAAGCACGAACCAATACCGTTCCAAACACTGCACAATAGGATTCTTGGAACTGATTATTATTTTTTAAAACTAGAATACGATTTTTCTATAGTACCAAGTACAATGCGCCAAGTTTCTTTCAAAATTTCATTCGCAATCGAGAAATAATTACTGTTTGCGTTCAAGGAATGAGAAAGTAAACATACGAGAAACATAATAACCACATGTCTACGTGGGTTTTCTCCAGTAATAATAGCCTGCTGTACAGCTCTTATAAGGGTTCGATATTTCCCGTAAACTTAGTTAGGTAATGAGCGTAGATGTAATTACGTCAAAATTGTAAAATAATATATTACATGTCATTTATAAACTTCTAATAGTTGATCAAGTCAATAAAAACACCAGACGTAACTACCTCGACAGATTTCTACTTTTCTACCTGGAACTTCTCGCAACTCTACTCACACCGTAATTACATTAGTGTCCTTCTTCAAATATGTCCGACGACGTATTGACCAGCAGAATGGACAGCATTAAAAAATCAGTCCCGTCGAAAACTTATTGTGTTGATGGACGGCTACATGGCCGGACGTTAAAACAGATACATTACGATATCAACAGATACAATTACGACAACGTTAATAATAACAGCGCTAGTTATTTTGTATCAATTTTGGCTGTCATCATCACGAACCAGTGAGATAAAAACCACCACAAGCCACTGTCTGTCCATTACTGTCAACGAAATTACAAAGAGCCTTCAAGATCCACTGTTCCAAAGTATGTTCCGTGATACTTCGCCACCCGAACACATGAAGGGAGTAAGAACAGACCGGAGAACACGAGCACATTGCCTTATTGGATGAAGAAAGAAGCAGAAGAAGAAAAAAACTAGCCTGAATTGCTTCAGTTCAGTCGTTCCATTCCCGCAGTATCAGTGTAAATGCAATAACAAACTACATATATTTCGTGCTGTGAGAGAGGCTCTTTGAAGCCTATTCAGCTTCTTTCACCACAGTGTGGACGACGTTCATACATACATAGTTGAACTTCACCTAGAGAGGTTCGGACGAACGGATAATAACTGAATAGGCAAGGAACCAGCATGCCTGCATTTGTCGTACTACTTGGAGAAAAGTATACGCAAGTGACCCTTTCTTTACACTTTTGTGCTTTCATTTTTTCCTCTCCTCTGCTCTGTCAATTCAGCCGTACATAAAGGAAGTAGAGTATAAATAAATGATCTTAATAATATTGACCAAGTCCAGCTGCCGTAAAAATCTCATTTTTCCAGACAGTAACGACTGGGAATATATCAATGCTGACAGTTGAAAAGTATTTCAAAACAAGAACCGCTGGAAATTGTTATTAAAATCGTGATGACGTTTAATATACCATTTCGATGAAAACAGTTGCAACTGAAAGTGGAGAAGGATTGGTGGGGGTGCATTGAGCATTTATCATTTTAAAAGTAGCAAATGAATATCTCTGAAACATTAACGCTACAATTTATTACAACATTAACTTTTAGTAATATGCACTGTGTCAAATTATCTAACGTGATTTCTTGATTTATCTCATCGTTACATGGGATATGTGTAGTTGTTTTATTACCTTGCATTTAACACATTCAATGGTTTTACAAGTCCAGCAGGCGACAATGCAACTTCATGTTTACATTCACGTTTGTACTTGCAGTCGTTTGCAATTGCTCCCATCGACGGTAACAGAGCTGGAGTAAACTTTCCCCGCTGCTATGATTTTTAATACGAATCTTGTGTAAGGCTCGGTGAATAAAATTAATTATGTGAGTCAGCCATGAAATATAACTCCAGTCAGACATCTTTCATTGATCGTGGCAGCCATACTTCGATCGTCGTCATGGCAATAATTTAGATAGCGCACAAAGACTACCTTCGAAACAAAAATAGGTAAAAAAAACGGTGAAAAGGCTTTGTTTGTCAATTTTTTATTATTTCCTAGCTGTGCAGAGCACCGCCCCACCGAATCGGTATGTATCCGATGCCCAAGGAAAACGGACCCTAACCTAGTACTGCTTCAGGGCATATGGCATGCGGCCTTCAGGCCGTTGAAAAACTTGGTGGGCATGTATCTTTTCGAAAGAAAGGTTTGCGTCCTGTACAGCTTTGTTCTGTTTAGGGTAGTAGTAAAGTAGCGTGGTTCTCATTTCGTCTACTTCTCGTGTGGTGCGACAGATCAGGATAAAAGTGCGGTAGAAAGTCACGTCAGACAAGCACGGTAGGAGGAAAAATCGGCCATTTTCGTATATAAAACAGCTGTTGCACAAGCTGTTCTTGGTGACACATTAAATCACTATCGTCGTAATGAAACTCTTATTATTTTCGTCTCTTTCCCATTCCGCACATGTACACACTCAATCTTACGACTGCGTCAGTTTTTCTCAATGTGTGTATTATTTCATAACCGAACTGTAAGGCTTACAATAGCTACTTTTACTCTTTCCTCTTATCATCCTTGAAGAAAATGCACACATTCGTTATGTCAGGATGTTGAATTGTGACATAATATTGGAACTAGACGATTCTTCTGACAAGGTATATCACACAATTTTCTGTACAATCCTTGTCAGCAATATAAGGAGAGAACAAATGCGTTTCAACGACTAGTTTTCAAAACATGAAAAACGGCAAAATTTCGGGTTGTGTTATTAGAAATTTTGATGTTGCCTCCTAGAAATTGATTTATTATAATTGATAAAAGTTTCCGATTATACTCATTTAACAATAATTCTCAACGATAAAAAACTAAGGACATGGAAAAATAAATCTGAGGTCTCATGGTGTCCCTCCGTTGCCGTTGGGTGGGATTTGAATACTTCTTAGAAGCTTATTTTTCTCTCCAACGTAAATATATTTCCATAAACACAAAGCAAAGATTATGTTGAATTGCTCATTTTTTTCTTTCTCAACAAATTTCTGTTTTTCCATTTACTAACACGACGCATTTCCGCAACGGTCTCAAAACCTACTGCTTCTTTTACATACACAAAGGTTGCATTCGCAAGCGGATACTCGCATGTAGAGTTGTAAGCGGATTGCACAGTTAGTACACATTTTACGGCGAAAAGAAAAATATTGTATTTTCGTTTTTTCCATGGTGAGCCATTATATTAGGCTTGTAATTGTAATCGCTCATTCTCTGAAGTATTATGAAATCTTATGTGAAAGGGAGAAAATCTAGGTAAGCACGTAGCACTAATATTTAAAAATGTTAATCTTGACGGAATAAAATTGGTGTCCCTAAGCAAACGTTCATTCCACTTCTACCATCCTGTTGTGAATGATATTTGAATACAAGAATGAAATAACATACCTTCAAGAATTCTTGAGATAATATATAATGGAATAGATTCATAGAATATGCCCAACTGATTTACCAAGGAATGTGTATTAGCATATTCAATATTGACTTTAACATGTCTAGTACAAATAAGGCTCATTCATGCGAATTTATGTCATCATAATTTTAGAGCAATTCTAAATATAAATCCTTCACTCAAACTAAACTACGAGCGATTTAACAGAACTACCCATGTTTATACTCGTCTAACGCTTACATAACATTATACAACCTTTCTCACAAATGAAGTGAAGAATAATTCAATTTGCATTTAAAAAGCGGAAATACTTGATCTGGGGAATTATATATTAAAGCTGGTTGTTTGTATAATTCATTTAATAAAACTTTGACAGATAAAGGAATGCGTAAAAAGCCATGTCAGAAATAAATAGACAGACAGGCAAATGGTTGCAAAGTGGTGATGGGAAAGGGAGCCGTGATCGAATGACCTGCTTGCAATCTATACGCTTTTCAGCTAAAGGATATCTTATGACACAGAAAGCAAAAATGTTACAGAACCACATTTGAAGATACGAAGTATGGAATACATAAAGGAAATATTAAATTGATACTTTCCTTTTTACGACGACATGAGTATATAACCTGTATATTTAGGTTTCAAAATGAGGTGGATAGATATGAGCTCTTTTGTAACTATTCCCGTAGTGCTAACTCCAAGTACAAATGAATAGGCAAAAAATTGGATTTTCGATGACGTACATATCCAGACACTATTGAGTCTATTATACGAATAACAATTGGATTGACATCAAACAAGTAACGCGTAATCAGTGACAGTACAACGTAAACATTAAGGAGCATAACTGCGTAGATTTCCAGCGCGGTTCAATATGCGACGCTTTTTCTCGGACCGAAATGCAAATGACAGCAAATATAACGGAGATCTTGTTAACATGAGTTAATTTAGATGTTTTAAAAGTTAGCCTTTCAGTAACAATCCTAATTAGGTGTCGTATATGACACCATATGCATGCAAATGTACTTACGATATAAAAATTAGTTATGGTTTGACAAAAAGACAACTTCAAAATTTGTTTTCTTTAAAGAGTAATCGCAAATAAGGTCGACCAAACGGCCGAAAAATATTCATTCATGGTCTCATGTAGGCTGGTCGTACAGAGAAATAAAATTCTCCGAAGGCAAAATCTGTATTTGATGTAATACTGACAAACGGAAATAACAGAAAAAGTGGAAAAGCACAGACGAAAAAGTACAAGGAATTCCTGTTCCTCACCGGATGCTGCCTAACAAATTTTGTAAGAGATTGCTGTTATTTATAAACTTCTGATAATAGTGTATAATCACACACAATGATCTGGTGACGATGTTACCTAGTTTGCCATATGGACACAAAATACGTCGCATAATCACACCGCACTTGTTATCGTATTATTATTAGTGAAGAATGAATAATATTTGTAAGTGAAATTAACTTCTTTTTCATAAAATATATCTAATTTTAGTCTTAGAGCACATTTTATCGATATACATTATTAGTTTAATGTTAGCTGATCGTTATTATTGTTGCTATCTGTTATTTATGTATCTGATGTATTCCTGATTGAAGTACTGATAAAAAATTATGCATGCTTTTGTAAAACGGGTCCGCAGAGTTCTTTGAATAGACATTATTATACTCTCAGCGAGATTTCTCAATTCATCTTTAATAATAAATACATATGACCTATCCACAAAATATAAGTACTTCGTACTAACACATACTTTGAACTTGTATATGCTAATTGCACGAAGATTTGTCCGTCATTGAACCAAAGACGAACTAACAAAAGGGAACAAAAACCCAAATAGACGTAAAAAAACTCAAACTCAAAAGGAACAACAACAACTAAAAGGAAAATGTGACGCGAAAAGATTTATCTATTTTACATGTATGCGTAGATATATGCACCAAAAATGCTTCAATTAACTGTGTAAACCGGGAGTCCTCACAAAGTAAAGCAATAATAGTAAACGAAAGGAGGCACTTATAAACCATAAACTGCGGAACTTAATGTTTCCGGGGTGGATCTAATTTTTATTGGACCACACGTCAACTCATATAAATGGGGGTTACTACAATGGGGGATATATGACGCATATGTATGCTTACATTGTATGTATTGGCATGGGGAAGCAGTTGTACCTACAAATTAGTCCTTGTCCATATATTATTTCTACATTGTGAATTTTAACTTGAAATTTTCAAAGTATTTTGGGAATTGCAAGTGTTAATTTGGTATACAAACGATTTTAAAGCATTTGATTTCGTTCAGACTAAAAGTTACCACATAAAAATAGTTGTAAAAAGTATGAACTACTCCTTCATCTTTTTAATAAAATGTATCGCTGGGTGTATAGATGTGGTGGAAAATTTCATGTTAAAAGCAATTCTTTACGTACACAACGAAGCTATAAAAATTGTATTTAATTACACGTGGCCACTGGCCAGTTTAATCGGACAATGTATGTGTGTGGGAGTATATAATTTTTGTTCATCCTGTCATATTCGATATATTTCATTAAGTAATTTCATTATGTGTTTTTAAATTTTGTCTTCGCCAATCAATGGTGTAGGGGTAGTTGATCGGATGAGTTCATAATTGGGCAGTACTTTGCTTAAGAGTCAGATTTAAAAGATAACCAAACTGGCTTAAATTTAGTATAAAGATAAGATATATATGGGGCATATAAATAATTCTGCCAAAATTGACCTCGATAAAGTGTGAAATTAAAAAATTTAAAAAAATTTAAATATCGGAATGTATTTTTATTTTGCATTCGATTAATAGCTTTAACATGTATGATCAATGATCATAATTGTAGCAATTTTTTAAAGTTTACTTTTTAAAATAGTTAGCTGAGCGTAACTCTAGTTTAAGATTAGTTTACTTATTTAACTGTTTTTATTTGCTACTACTTGAAAAATAAAGATTTTGTAACTAACATCAATATTTTAAATGGAAAAAGTGAAAAGTGAAAAATATCTCCACTATACTAAATTCTTTAAAATTTTAAGGGAGAATACTAATTTCCTACTTGTCTTCTACAGGGTCCAATCCTCCCCTCTACCCCCAGTTCCGCCGTCCCTGTTTTACGCAACAATTATGAAAATGCAATAACGATGGATATCAAGCTCCCAGTATATTGTAGCATTATTAATGAGTAACATGTACACTACCTAAATTAAACGTGATACACAAGAAAAATGTATTTCGAGCAGCATTGTGGTAGTGCTAGTACATCACAATAGCAGAAATAATGCTCATAAAAATATAGCAGCCGGAGAAATAGCGGCGACAAACTTAGTCATAAACTAGCCTACATCCGCGATCTCTCAATAACATTGCCTCGCTAAATGAGTCAGCTAATTAATAACGTAAAAGTGTTTTATATTCATATCCAAAAGAATATTTAATTAACTCTTCCACTACCCCGCTATAATTTATTGAGGGAAATGTACATTACGAGCAATATGTATTCTTATTTCCCATCTCATCCTATACAATCATCTAATGAATTCGCCCTGCTTGTTAATGTACCTAGAACCCTATAGACACGGCTGCAAACTTGGAATCATAATAATAATACTAGGCATAAGCAGCAAGTAGTAATAGAAAACGTGTCTCCTCTTTTAATTTCCTAGTCGCAGAGTAATAAAAACAACCAAATCCGCCTTCATTTCCTCTTGTGTCATCTAAAACTGTACACGTACTCCTACGCTACGACATTTTGTTATTATTGCAGATTGTCAGAAAATATTAGAAGTATTTTTAATAATGATAATGTCATTTTACTTTTCTCTGTCGTACAAACATTTCATTTTTTTTCTCTCTCTCTCTGTACCGCAAGCGTTGCGTTGGTGAGGTTGCTCCACTCCACTCAACAATATTTTATTTGCTTTGCTACCATCGCTGCTGCCATTTGCTGTGATGATAATATAATTCATTACATGTAAATGCATTCAGCATACATATGTATTGTCAGAGTGGGTAATACGTTTTTTAGGCTCTTGTACCATATTATGGAAATTCCTTAAAAGACAAAAGAAAATCGCTCCACTCTGGTTGTGTGTGTGTGTGCGTATATAAACGAACTAATCGTAAATGCCGCAGCAGATGCATTTAACTTTTCTTAAAAAATAAGTACTGGCCGTATCTACATCTGGAAATCCATTAAAGCGCCAATGATGCTTTAATGGAAAATGCATTTGCAGATAGCTTGTCATTACTACTACTACACACGCTCAAATTACGTTTGCCCTGTCATATCGAGTTTGCAAAGTAATTGCCTAATTGCACTCGTACGAAAAGTGATTCTCACGAAACTACGTGTGCGTTGCGTAATTCTTTATACTTCTGTTTAGTTGCAACTTTCCACAATTTTTCCAAGATTTTCTTATTTTTTTCTCTTCTGGATATTATTGTGCAGACGGAGCAGAGGACGTTTCTCCTCGTGCGTGATATGCTTGATGATGGGAGGATTATTGGTGTTAATAATATAATCGGAAACCATACTAACATGAGATCGTTCGTTTTGCGAATACGCTATTTCAATGGGGTTCAAACTTCTGTGGTTTATTTTTAATGGCAGGACAGATTTAAGGGTTGACATCACTACAATGTAACGTCAATAAAACGTGAATCAGGGACTACTTTTTAAATATTTCATTCGGCAGAATTAGCAGTTGTCATGATGTATCTTTTTACACATTAAATGTTTTTACAATGGTTATATCTTTCTTAATTACAAAGTTAATATAATGGGATCCAAATACAAAATACCCAGTAGTCGTGTTCGTGTAGCCAGCAAAAGTATCTTCTTGTTTTCGTTTAGTAGACAAAAAGAAATATGAACGGCATACTTAATATTTCATGGTATAAATTACTTTTGAGCTTCTTATGAGATGCGATATGCGATGATGCGCAGGTTGGACGATCTGCATTATTACCGTGATTGCAATGTTACTTAATTAAAACGTTAACTTCATTCATGGTACCTAATAAAATTACAATTAAGGTTTCCACAACGTGGTGCAAAGTAAATGACACAAAGTTGTTTCATGCCCAGGCTAAAATTCGTCGTGGTGAAGTTACAGTTGCGAGCTACCAAAAATGGCTGTCTCGAGATTTTCTTGTCTGCCGTTCTACCTCTACCTAATACGCTTGTAGATACCAGATAATGAACTAATGAACTATGCGTCGGTGATTCCACCAGAGGATTTTGTTAGCATGAGATGAAAGGTAAGTATATATGCTTATTGCGTAGCAAATTGCCGTTATATGTTACAAGTTTTTGGTCCCAACGTATTTGTATGCTAGGTGTAATGTTGCACTATGCTATGAAGCAAAAAACTAAAAATGATCTTACCGTTACTTCTTACTCCGACCTCCAAAGAGTATATCCAACAACTTAGACGATCGTGTTTGATGAGTTCTTGCTCTTCAAGTGAGTGGATATTAAGCCAGAGTTTTCGATAAACTCAAATTTACTCAGGGATGACCGACTGATGACCAGACCAACGCTTGCAATGTCGGCATGTACAGAAA
>JAHZNE010008147.1:0-24142 GCA_027744055.1 Callyntrura sp. NNG-2020
AGCTTGAAATTTTTCGATGGTGACCAAAAAACCGTCATTTATCTTTCCACCATCAATAATGACGTTTATCTGTTACAATGCCATATTTTGTATTGCAGGCACTTCAAGTTTAAAGAAAAAAAATTTAAGTTTAACTCAAACAGAATTTTGTTTCATTTTACATCCTTATTTCGTCGTTAACCTTGGAATGTCGGCCACTGTGGTTTCAACATTAAAAGACTCGCTCGTTACGTATGCACTCACGTTTCAGACAAGATCAAATTAGACACAATGCTCATTTTGCTACAAATGCAAATGCTTTTGCCACGTTCTAAACTCAATTGTGTCAAGGCAACTTGGCTTGAAGGAGTACATAGTAATAGGCTTACTTTTTGTTCTTACTTACTTACTAAATATTGTTCCAATGAATGTAAGTAAACATGTGCGAATATACTGGTATTTAAAAAGCATCGTTAATCTATACTTTTATTGCACTTTCCGGAATTTTAGCCGCAGTGTCGAAAAAAGTGCAACCTTTAGAGCGAGGGAGACGGAGATCCATAATTCAGTGTACAGGATGACTGTGAAACTGCTCAGCATGCACTCCCATAATGGGCATAAATGACAGGGACTAAAATCGCTCAGTGCATCTCACAATGTTTTATGGTGCTAACATTTCGTCGGCTATAAATATAATGATGTGTCAAAGAGAAGCAAATTTAAATTTATTGATTACGGCCATATGGGGATGTGGGGAGTGTACTTTCTTTCTGTAATGTTTCCTCTTGAGTATGTAAATACTTATATTTTCCGCCATTTTCCTGTGAAATCATTAATTATTGTAATTTAGGACAGAGTTTGTTTTGTAACTGGTTTAACGGGGAAAGCAATTACCATAGAAGAATTAATTAATTCTTTATGGAAACTTTCATTCCCCCCGTCACCCCACCGTTAGATCAAGTTTCGAGAGATAATGCATCGCAGGGAGTTATGGCATTGTGTAAAAAGTAAATAAGAAAATTTTAGTAGACATGAACTTTAACTAGTTTGCTGTTTCGTTAACCTTGTTATTTCTTGCAATCTAAGTGATTACAAAAAATAAATTAAGATGCCAAGATCGCCAAAACACTTGAACTTATCAAGATGCGGTGAAAGTAGGAGAAATGTGGATATAGTCTAATATACTACAGATATTTGGAACTATTCTCTCCTACTTTGAAAGTTCAACACATTTGCTGCCAAGGAGAAAAAGTCTTTCCATTACTGACAGGAAGCAATTTGCTTCAGGGTAATGCTCCGTACAAAACTTAGATATTTCATTCAACTACATTTAGTCAACACTATCTGCCAATCGAAATTGCCCGTATAGTATCTCCTGTGTTTCGAGGACGCCTAGTGATGCAGAGAAAACAGTAAACATGATAAAAGTTTACAGTACATTTTTGTAGTAAGCTTCTGGGGTCACTGAGCTTGCATAGGGGAAAAAATAAATATTTCCGTTATATAAACTGTACTTGGAATTTTTTAAAAAAATACCTAATGATATTCAAAAGTCGTAAAGCATGTTCACCGTATAAACTCGTTATGCTCAAATTCCTTGTATATACTACCGCGTGAAGTGTCTTTCGCAAAACCTTAGAGAGCATGTTGCGTAAATGTAATTATTGTTTTCAACTTTCGACACGATGTCCTAAATATTCCTTGTTACGCAGCCACTACAACGCTGAAACGAAAATTACAAGTCAACTATGAAAGAAGATAGACACGTACTTAAAGCGAAAGTCAACAGCACTACAGAGGGTCGCTTTCTCCCCTTGGGACGCATTAGTAATGCTATAACCGCCACTACACTACGACCCGTATCGCTGTAACATCAACAAGCACGCAGTGTTCTAGAGAGGATGATAACATGAAACTGCTAAAACACTAGTTTCCCTCGAGCAACAAAGAGAGAGAGAGAGAAAAAAAAACTCCTGTCACGGTTGTTGCCTTTAGATATATTTAACATGATCAACTTTATTTTTTTCTCTTTTTATTATTTTCAAAGCAGAACGCGACCTACTTTCCTCAGCCTCATTGCAGCTCTTGTACCTTTGTTCTTCTCTATTTCATTTGTAAATAATTATACGCCCATTTTCACGTTTTACCTCATTTTGACAAACTCCATAATGAATGGACTACTATTACTAACACGCCTGTCAATGAAGTTAACTCGCTATTAGAAATGGCCTTTGTGCCCCCGATTTCCTTCCATTTCATACACACACACATAAACACACACCCATGACATGCACAAATACACCAGGCTTAACCAAATTGGTTGTTACAAGAAAAAGGATGTCAACTGTCTTCGTTATTCACCAGTTAAAACTTCAATTTTCCATGCAAATGGATTCTGAAACTGTTCTTTCTCTCTTGTAGGTATGGTGGTGGTGGTAGCGGTTGGCTGCTGTTGTGTTTCATTGCTATTTCAACACGAGATACACTCGTACCGGTCCAACTCCGCCAATCTACTGCAGCTTTGAAGTAGCAGCGGTAGCGCCACTACAACACACTGGGAAAATTAATTTTGAGCGGAAGCCCTAGTAAACAAAATAGACAACTTTATCAACTACTATACTTTATTGTAGGAGCAGTATTTTATGTAGCATTTGATTAACAATTTTCTTATTTTATCTTCCTCCCCACTCGCATTTTTCCCAGTTTTCACAGAAAGGAAAGAAAAGTAACGATTCCAATTTTGCATAACGCAACGGCCTGATAACGAGATGGGACAACCCAAGTGGCTCTTAGTATTTTCTTTATGTTTACACCATAGTCATCATGACATGAAACGGGCTTCACACATACATTACATGTCAGCTTATATACATATGGTTTTCTGTCTTCTCCAAAACTTGCATAAGTCGTCGGTGGTGGCGGTAGGTCGAAGTATACGGGAAAGTACTATAAAGTGTACATGTGGCACTTGAAGAAACCAAGAAAGTTATTTCTTTTAGTTCTATAATATCTATACTTGCACTGTCTTTCTCCCTATACCACTTTCTCAATATGCTTTACACACACAACGTTATTATTATTATTACTTTTATTATACGCCCCATAATGTACATGCATCGTCTCGTATTATAGCCGATTTCATGTTAAGTGTGGTTTAAGGGCACTAGTCTTAAATGCTTCCGCTGATGTGCCACTAAAAAGAAAATGTACATTGCACACTGCTAGGAACACCATCAGCCATTATGTTGGCGTCTGGAGTGTCGTATAAGTACCACTTTCGGAGACTACCTCATACATACAGCTGCACATAGGCACACATACTAGGCCCGTGCTCTTGTGACGACGTGTGGTTATGCACGAGATGAAAACCAGATCTTACAGGCACATCTGTATAGGCATGCATGGGTGTACATACACATAATTATGTTATTATAACGGCGATTCAGATTCAGTTAATATCACGGGAGTTCACTATAAAAATAATAATGTATCAGGCGCGGAGCTGGTGAAAGAGTGCTTTCGTTATGTTACTTTAAACAATGATGCAATCGATTCCCCCCCAGAAAAAAACTCTTTTCTCCCTTTTCCTTGGCTCTGGTAAGTTTGTTTTTTTACATCCGTAGTGAAAGACAGTAGGTTCACTTCCTGATTGTGTGTACCTGGCTTAGTGTCTGCCTGAAGAGATTTCAACGGTACACTCTCCTCTAATTGAAGTTGGAAGACGCAGTTGCTTAACAAAAGCCAATCTTCATATTAAAGCGTATATAGCGTATTATAAGTACTTATAAGGAAATCAATGCATAATAAAGGTAAAGCATATTGATGTAGTGTGAATGGAAAACGTGTTTAATACTTGATTACGCAAATTTTAGAAACGGCAAAATGGGCGCGTGACCCCTAACCCGTTTTGTTGTTGCGAGTTTTCTCACAGACACAACTGTATGACTCTGATACAATAGGAACTTAACCTCGGGAAAAGTTGGAGTTGCCGTAAAAACGCTAGAATTTCTTTTCAAGCGTGTAATAGAAACCAAGTTCCAGAAATCCGGAAAGAAAATGAAAATACACCTTCGTGATAAGACCATCGGGGAGGATTGAGAAGTAGTCAATAAATTTTCTAAAAGTTACACCCCCGTGCATGGAGTTATGATAAGAATGAATTTCACATGCTGCAGAAGAATGTATCAACTTGTAGGCAATGTGTAATTATTAATATGACAGTTTCAAACACTTGTATGTGACATTGCTTTCCGGAGTGTGTATCTCGAGAGAGAGAGAAAGAGCATATATAATATTGTCCGAATGAATACTATATCTAAGTACTCTACACAGTAGCCTGTGATTTATTGCTGCTTTCAGTGACTTACATGAATCCATAATCTAGACAATACTGTACATTATGCGCAGCTTATCTTTTGTATAACTGCATTGTAACGACGACGAGTTATTATGAGTAGAAGACACGACTTCAAGATGATATCGGTAATAAATAACCGTAAAATATGTATCTATCATTTGCTGCTTCATCGAATGAAACTTCGTAAGAATCGTTTATTTCTGACATGTCAAACTTGTTTGCATGCATTTTCAGTAGTAGCGACGTTGTGAAATAAAATAAGCTAACGCACATATGCTACCCGTGCTGTAGCCATGTACTGGCATTTTTCATTCGCCGTCTCTCGCTTTCTTACCTGCTGCTAATATTATTTCAGCTAGCGACAAAAATAAGTTCGTAAACAAGTTCTGATTTCAACACAGCAGCTTATTCAGCTTCCTTCCATGAGTTTAATGAAGTCCGTGTTTGCTTCGTTGGAGCAGAAGGCACAAGGGAAATAAATGAATTGGTTTTCTTTCATACAACGCGATGTCTCTTAACTGAAACAATAGCTGGTCTAAAAAATCATGGTTGTGTGGATTAGACCGACAATCGCGTCGGTCAACAACACGTGAAATATGTAAGAGTATTTTATTTAGACGTAAAGTTTGAAAGATTGAGTTATATAGCTTCTTTCAGTATCATGTATCTAATTTGTTGCGTTCTAAGTATATTTCACGTTTGTTTACTAGTTCTGACTTGTTTATTTTATAAAATAGCTGCAACTTTAATTGCTAATTACTATTCTTTTTCTTTCGCTTGCCACATTTGTATGACGAATTTTACATTTTTACAGGTGCCACAAAGTTGCTCTTATGCAGCATTGGTTGCATATTGCAAATATTGTTACCATGGCTGAAAAAGCTATCTTCAATTTTGACCATCTCCGCAATATGGAGGTTTATTAATTGCTAATCTACCGTAGAACTACTTAGGCAGATGTGATTTCTGGGTATATGACGATTTTAAACTGGATTCTTTTGCAGATATACGACAATTTTTTGACAATTGTTTCTCGTTTTGAGTCGGATCAGCGTTAAATAACAATTAAGCGTAAAGTGGCAAAACATGTTTTCACATTAACTGACCTACTCGTTAATTATTTTAAAATCGTTATAAGTGATGTAACACATAGTTATTTTTAATATATTGTACATATTGTTTTCTCGGTGTATAAATTTGAAACGGAAAAAATAGGTGGAAATATTAGTGTTCACATGGTGTATTTTTATGGCGTCGGTCGGAGTGACATTCTGAACTAGCTACATGTTCCTTCAAATCAGAGTATAGCTTTGTAGCAAGATGTAAGGGTTACAAACAAACATTTAAACAGAAACCAAAGAGTACATAATAACAAGGTACATCGAAATAAATAAGAATGTGATGATATCAATTCGAGACAACTGGAGAATAAACCAACGCCATCTAATCTAGCCGAATAATAGATTGATTGATTCAACCATACCATCAACGTGAAAAATGTTATTGGAAAATTCAAAAAGAAGGAATTGAAAACTATAACTAAACTTAGATACTTAGTTCTAGAAAAGATTTGTGACGATAAGTGTTACACAGGTGTGTATTGAACGTACAATTCCATTTAAATCTTACCTATATAGATTACTTTTTATAGACATACTTCCTTTGACTCCCATTTTCTTTTGTAGCGCTGTATATAATAGATGCAAGTGTATTTTTGTGCGAAATGATTTCGTGAATCTTTCCCTGCAAACTCATTTAACACAGGTTGATTGTAGTCCCTGCTGCTGTTATTCGTTTTACTATTTGACTACTTTCATTGCAAGTTTCAACGTATCTGAACAATAACAATGAGTGATAATAGAAGAAAGTGTGCAAGGAATTTAATGATTCTCGTATTTTCGCTTTAACAGTGCACCATGTTATCAGGCAACATAGTGAATTTGTGAATGTGTGAGAAATATTAAACTTTTTCTGAGAAACTAATGATTATTCTATGTATTACGCAAATTATAAAGTTGCCACACAGAAGTTCCTTTTACAACAGTTTCATCATATATACCCTGTATTCAGAATTTTTCTGTTTGGCGTATGAGTTTTAAGCCTTTATATCACGTGTTAATTACAACTTTTTGTATCAAATAGTTCTGTGAAACTGAAGCGTTTGAGGTGAGCTGGATTGATGAATTTTGTAACTTTAAGCAAGATAGTTTTCTGCTTGTCTAAGGTGCGTCTAACAAATACAATAAAAGACATCGTTTATTAAACTTTACTGTGTAATTTTGACGCACCATCGTTGGCACTAACAAAAGAATACGTTTAACACGAAAAATTACAGTCTAGTATTATGAAATAAAGTAAGGCTGCTCAAACGCATTGTTGTGCAGTGCGATAGTTAACTATTTGTCTCAGGGTTGTTTGCTGGCTTAAATGGCCAGCCATTTCAGCCGACTTTTTATGGATATAGCCGGTTATAGCCACCCAGTGTCAGCTGGCTGAAATGGCGAAATATGGTCGAAATGCCGTTATAGCCATATACAAGCTATGGCAACATTGACCAGATGAAAACCATTTCAGCCACTTGTCAGCCAAATGCATAAACAGCCGGCTGAAATGACATCCCTGATTTGTCTTAAAATTTGCTTGTCTTAAAAAGAGTGCATATCATGTGCATTTGAAATTACGGCAATTCCATATTTCAAGCATATGACAGCTATTAACCCTATGGTGAAAAGCTACTGCACATGGTAGGAACACGGCAACTTTAATAATACGACGTCGTTTACTTTATATTTCTTGAACACACCCTATATTGCAATTTACTTTCTTCATTTCTTACTGTGTTTTAAAAAATTTCTTAATACTAGTAATAATTATAGTAATGGGGTTACACAAGTGACAAACCCTTTAATATAATTTAGTACAATTTCTATTACAACTTGTTCGCGCAGAGATCCACACAATTAAATTATGTTTTTTAAATAAAGCATACCTAGCAACCCCAAAACTTCTAAAGACACGCAGAGTTGGAATAAACCCACTTTGTAATACTTGTCATGCCTTCACTTCCTTTCTATTGAATATTGAGATTGGATTTAAAAAGTAAAGTCGCATCCAAAAGAAAAAACAAATTTCAGAATCCTTTCCTGTTCTGCCATATCAATCTTACACAGGATTGAGATTGCGTCGAATAACCGTGACATGAAACATTTCACTTCCTGGTTGCTGTAGGTCTATAATGCGTCTTAACCTTTTATCTTAGAACTTTCTCTGCCTCATCATATGGCTGCCCTTGTACACATCAATTTCGTCAGTTATAATATACCTAATCATACAACAGGAAACATTGGTTGCATATTTGAAACTGTAACTACAACATTGTTCAAAATTTATCAAAATAGAAAAAAGATTTTCTTATACTATAACATTAACCACATAAAAAATTATTATTTTTAATTAATTGTAATGGCAGTTCAATAAATTGTTTGAGTTTGCAATATTTAAGTTTATCTTGTTAGTTGTACACCGTTACTGCTCAATGTATATAAATGTATATGGATTTAGTTGCTAATTTCTTGGAAATACCAACTTCTTGAATTTTTCCTGAAAATGTGCTTTCCTCTTGTGTTATGTCAAAGTTGTTAGTAGATAATCTTAGCCTTTCCTCTTGTGATGTCCGTCCGTCATGTACATAATATCTTAAGAACGAAAACTAATTTCAAAATTCTGATTCAGGAGTCAATATATTGCAGTTGCAAATTGTAAACCAATCATTTAAACCTATTTATTTAATTACTTCTAGGTCCCAGGCAAATGAATTAGCCTGTTCAATAAAATTTCTTTGTTCTGTCCGGCATCTACAATACATATTGTGAACAAGCTATTATGTAGTGTTATATAAAACTTTTAAGTGCTGAGATTGAGAAAAAAACAACAGAGGACAAGGAAACATTCTATCATTCACCTGGTTCAAAAGAAAGGCAGAAGAAGAACTTTTTGTTCATACGCTTACATTTGATGGAAGTCGACAGACAGGGTGCAATCAATAAACTTCCTCTCTGCAAGTCACCAGGGAAATAAGCTGAACAGAAACTAGAATATTTTTGCCAAAGGTGTTTCTTCATACTTTCCCTGTACGCGTACAACTCTTTGTACAACTTTTTTGTGCACACACATATGCCCCTATATTTCCATACTTCCAGCGGTATTCTCATTTTATTTATTTTACCCTGCAAAATATGAGCTGTATGTGTATCTGAGTTTTATGTAACAGTTGTGTGATTATCCTTGTAAGGGATATCTTTAATATATACCTACAAATTTTGCGGATGTGATAATCATAAAAAGTTTGCCCACACATTTAACAGCAATTTTCACTCACACAGTTTACATCGTACCAACATGGCATCATACACCGAACACCAAAATGCCTAGTTGTTAGTTAGGGTCGATAATTTTGATGACGCTTTGCTTTAATGTGCCGGCGGATGGGAATCAACAATGACGAGTCGGTGGAGGTATATGTAAAAGCCGTTACTAAGAAATATTGACAACAAAAACGATCTTCCTCATCCGCAAAATTTATATGGCTAATCATGTCAGAGCGGTGGTAAACTAAGCTAGAAGGGTGTAAACCATAAGATGAAGCTACCGGAAGCTCTGCATAAGGGAATACAATTTAATTTTTTAAATATTAATTAGGAAAGAAAAGAATATTGTATCAAATTTAAAAAGTTTGTCATTACGAATAGTGTGCACTGCATTTTCATGCTGTACTGATTTTAAAATACATTTGAACTGTCATAAAGGCTTACCATTGTCCTAACAGCCTCAAAGTCAATCAAAAAGCTCACAATTGTATCCACAGCCAAATGAGGAGATAAAAAAAACAAAAAACATCGCAATGACATTAACAACCTACACGTCCAATCAACCAATCAACAACCAATCTAGCACGTATGTAAGGGGTGAAGTAACACGCAACACGGAAATGCGTTTGTAACAAGTTACACTACTGTTTTACAGCTTTGTCTCAAGTTGCCCCACACTTCTACTTCTACACAAAAATTTACTTCATTACGTAGCTCTATGTGCACTTTAAATTTCGATGGACTTCTAAAATTAACATACATTACCTCCAACTTCTAACGGGTAAATTGTATGGATTGATCTTACTATCTGCGGATGACATTAATCGTAGCTATCCACTCCGCTAGCAGAAGTTGGAAATTCTTATTACTTAAAGTTAGACTTTAAAGTCAAATATGTATCTGTTTCGAAATACCTCTTAGTTTCTGTGTTATCATTCGGGTACAGAGGGACAGACAAACAGATGGACATTGTAAAGTCAAAAAGTGGCTTCGCCACTTAATAAAATACGTATCCTTCTATGCCATTCATTCTAAAAGGAGGATTTTGGCAGCAGCGGACACCCTAATACCTTTTGTAACAGAGTCACACAGTATTTGAGTAATCATAAAAAAGTACACGGAAAATTTTCCAGCGAGAACCATTTTGTTTCTTGCAATCTGTGCAATATTTAATAGCCGCGTTAAAAATACCACAGATGTTGTTGTACCAACTTGCACTACTCTCCCAGTATTTTATAGTTATTACTTTATTTTACTCCATTAATACCACTAATACCGTACCATAGCGAAATACCCCGGTTCTCGGATGCGATATCAAATATGTGCGATGAAAGTTGCTGGTGGACGAGCACTTTTTCATTTATATTTATGCCGTCCCATTTACCTTTTTCTGGATACTGCAAAGAAGAACAAAACAAAAGTTTTACAACTTGCTGCATAGAAGCATGACGTTCATAAAAAAATTAAGTGGAATGCACGTTTTACCCACTCACTCACACACTCAAGTCAGTTCATAATGTCATAATAATACAGCCAGTTTAACATGTGTATTGGCTTGATCATAAAGTAAAGTTGACACATCGTAACAGTAAAGGCTACGTGCTAGGCCCGGCATAATGTCAGCTTTCCCCATGGATTGGCTAGTAGTCTTGTCCTTCAATTTTATTTTATGTATCAAATAAATATATATCGTTGCGGGAAACCCACTCTATTTTACAATTCGACTCCCATCGAGCAACACACTACGACTACTATTATTCTCGAATTTAAGTTTGACAAACGCTGCGGCTGGCTGTCAATAAAACGATACCGCACACACCGCCTTCATCGCAACAAATCGCTTCTGGCGCTGGCAGAAGAGGTGATAAAGGTATCTGTTGACAAAGGTGAATTCCCGTTTTGTCTAGGGGAAAATCTCGATAACATTGAATGCAAAAAACGGAATAGCTCCCCACAAATTGCAGAATCTTCTTAAAGGGTTTGTTCCGAAACAAAGATGTACTGCTGCTAGTGCTAACATTATACAAGTAAATTAGGTTAACTATACATCTAGAAAATTCAGGCTTCCACACAGTTAGATTATTTTGAAGAATAGAAACAATTTTAAAATGTCATTTTTTCTGTAAAATTTTGCCCTTTAACCGGTTCCTGTTATCAGGGTTGTTCACACGAGTGCAGCAATGATCTCATTCGCCCGTTCAAGCAAACATTTAGATATATAGGTAGCTAGTAAATTGTGTAAAAGATTTACTACGTTAACTACCATACAACGGGGAAAGTTGGTGTACGTGTCATAGGTTTCTGTTTGTATGCAATCTTTTCACATCGTGTTACGAGTGAAGAAAGTTTTCCGTTTTGCCTACTCAATACGTTAGTAGTCCTTATGCTATCACAGAACGGAGAAGTAAATATCAGGACAAGCTTGACAATGGAGTTCTTGGATAGTGAATAACGCGAAAAAATGTGACGCTGTGTGGGAGAAAAGAAAAGTAGTGTGTTAAAATTCGTGATAGGAAAAAGGTGAACGTTGGTATATATTTTATCTAGCCTGTTTATTAGCCCTTTTCTTTGTGTATACAATTTTTCGACAAAGTCTGCTCGAACTATGCCGAAAGCTTGCAATATATGGATATTTCTTTACAGTTATCTCTCCATCGGGCTGCTGCCGTCTCCTATCTTCTTGGAGACAGAATCCTGAAAAATATCATGAATGACAATGGAAATCATTGGAAAATAACAAACTTTGATGCTTATCCGTGTATGCGGTGTTGACTACATAATATTATTCTCTTCGTACACTCTTCAAGGAGGGAGAAAGTAAACTTTTTAACGGTATACAAGTTGCAGGTGTTGTTAGACTTAACATGCTTTCTCGCATGGATGAATAATACAACGAGGGAACCAATAATAATGTGCATCTGCTTCAAGAAACTTCCGCTGAAGTAGGAATAAGTTTGGAAGATATTACGAGTTGTTCATTATGGCAAGATGACATTGACAGCGACAAGTTTTTGTCAACCAGGAGGATCCATTATAATTACATTTTTAATTTGGAAGTTTAAAATCGAGTTTTCATCGAGGGAAAAGGCACTAGGGAGCATGGCGAATCAAAGGCTCTTTGACATATTAGATTGGATTACAAGTACATAGAAATCGTCTCATTTTTCGCTCTTTGTCGATTTGTGATGCTTGTCATGTCTATGCAATTAGTGATAACAATCCGTTTTCAAAAAGTGGATCTCTAAAATTTCCTGGAAAGCTTTTACAATGTAAGTTCAAAGTATATTCGTAATTTAGAAGAAAAAAAATTCGCTCTCTTCAAATATAAATACGAAAATCACGTCTCCTTTTTAACTTTAACATTTCCCTTTTTCTACTTACAAATAGACATGGAAAATAGTTCTATAGCATCTTCCTTTTCCCCATATCATACGTGGGCGTACGACAAGGCGCATAATAGAAGCGAAACCTACGCAAAATCGTGATGAAATACTAAGATTCTTCTAAAAACCGTACCAGGAGCGGATACTACGTCTCTCGCAATAGGAACAGCAGAGGCCTCTCTCCAAGAGAATAGAAAGTGAAAGTTGGGCTTTTACGAGAAACGAGCACGTAGCTTACACCCACTACGATAGAGTGTCTTCGCTTCGTGGATCAGAACGTTAGGTAAAATGAAAGGGATTTTTGTTGTGTCATTGTTACAAATGGCGTCAGCAAAGTAGGAGTATTTCCTAGCAAAGCTGTAGTTTCGTTCGAGTAGTTTTTGAGTTGCACAATTTTTCGGTTGTGTAATACGATGTAGCAAGTGTAAACTACAAACATCTTGTGTACACATATAGTTAGGGTTTTCCTTTCCACTGTAAATAAAAACTGATTGTGGGAGTAATGAGTAACATTATAGCGCCTTTTTTTTCTTCAATTTTTTTAGTCTAACAGCAGGATTCAGTTGAAATGCTTTAGCGTAAAGTGCCACACACCGAGGAAGAAAAATATTGACTATAGCTCTCATATGGTAATTTAAACCGTCCCAAAATGGAAATCCTTTCCCAGGATAAAAAGGGATGTCGTTCATATTTATTAACACTAAACGACCATTTTAAGGAACCGCTTCAATTGTAGCAGCACCACAGTAAAAAGTGGCGCTAAAACTGTTTTCCCTTTCCTTAGTGGAACTGCTCCAGGCGAAAACAAACTAATGCAATCACCCTTTGCCATTTCCATTTTCGGTCTTCAAAATGCAGCCTGAGCGTACTGCAATAACCGCATTTGAATCTAAAAAAAACAGCACAGCATAAATTCCGTCCCATATACATTGACTCCTTCCTTACACACACACACTACCCTCCTTTTTGCCTTTCCTTTTTTTACGATTTTCTTTGAAAACTTATGTCATCCCCAGTCAGTTTTTCACGGGGGCTGTATTATATTGAGCGCTATCGTTATAAACGCTAGGTGTAGGTGTAATACATGCTCTCTTCCACCATTGTGCAAATTCTACCAGGCGGGGTACAATGTGTGTTGTTGTGTTGTCAGCCAAGTGGATCGCCGCCAGTGTATCAAAAAAACTTCAAATTTAGGGTATGACTCCATCCAGCAGAAATTATACCTAACAATATGCATGAGCTTGTGTTTCCTCTCTCAGCTTTTGGAGGAGATTATACATTGCCTAAGTAAGACTATGCGCATTTTCGTATGATAGAATAGAGCTCTCTTATAGGCGTTGAACTTTGCCGCTATTTAACTCGGATTCTGCATAGTAGCTGTTGACAATAATTTATTTACCTGAATAATCTACTCACATTTCATTCTCTTTCACACACCGACTCAATGAGCAAAATGCCGTGAGAAGTTTCAATGTACTACACGTAAACATTTATCTCGTACAAACCGAGTTTGTTATCTGAACCGAGCTGATACTACTTGACTACCATTTGAAATTAGTGTACCCTGTACGACTCCCTTGCCGGAATAGACCTCCATTTACACCCATTTTCTTTTGTAGGACGGCATATAACAGATGCAAGTCTATTTGGTATTTGTATGTGAGGCAGAGAGCCCTCGCATCTTTCACTACAAACTTATTTAACACAAAACAGGATGATTGTAGTCTCTGCTGCTGCTGCTTTTCATTTTACACCCATTAGCCTTGACTGTTTTCACTCGCAAGTTTGCACGTACCACCCGGGTACAAACAATGACAATGAGTGATAATGGGGAAAAGCAAGCAAGTAATTTAATGATTCTCGCATTTTCGCTTTACCAGCACACCGTGTTGTTGGCGGAACAAAAAAAGTTTGTCATGAATTTTCCTTTTGGATTCCTATTATCCCTGCAATACAAACACAACCACGGTCAAAGCACGAAGGGATGATCTCTAAACTACACCAACAAACTGGCAATTGAGTAATAATTACAGGTTAACCAGAAAGGATACGTGGAGTACGTTATCACACATATTCAGCGTATACGATGGTTTTTATGAAACACAATAAAGTAAGCCACTTTAAATGACTTGTCCATGAAAAAAGACTTTAAATGCGAAATATACTTTTTATTTGCGACAATATCAATGACAATACGTACCCCGGCTTGTTTGGGGTACCCGACATACATCAACAAGCACCTTAACAACATCCCGAAATACATGTAAGTACAGCTTCTTTTTAGAACGACAAAGTAAACAGTGTAGAAACAGCAATCTATTCTATTTCTTTTTAAGTGCTCCATTTTTCTCCCTTTTTTACAAACTCTCTCTCTCTCTCCCTTTCTCCATTTTCTAGCTGAGATCAGGCAAACGCACAGACAGTTTCACAATCACGTTCTAAATGGAAGTGCAAAAATCGTGTGTACAAGCTTACATAACATGCAAGCCTGACTCTATGACATGGATAACTTTGCAAATGTGTAAAAGCATCTATGTGTTCTGGCTGATAGAAAAGCATAATGATGACATTTTATGTGTTTATCTAGACAGGGTGGCATGGTAGTTCGGCAAAGAAGAAAATGCATGCATACAAACACACACACACACACACACACACACGCCGACGATATGATATGGATATTGTTATTCACAAGAACAAGAATAATGCAACATCAGCAGCAAACTTCAAACATAAAGTACTGCACACGTTTCAAGTTTTTGTCGCTTCATTCTGAGCTACCGAGAGAGAAAAAAAAGACACACATACATACTCACATACACAATGCTGTCGCTTCATTCCTCCGCAGTGTAGTAGCAGTGTCCTTAATAGTTGCAAGAACAAGTTCCTTTCAATCAAAGTTTAACATTCCAATGACAAAAAAGTATGTACTTTACTTTCGTTTCTGTTTCCCTGCCCCTCCCTCACTTTTCTGTGGAAAAGTGAGACAAAAAAAGTTGCACGCACAAAGTAGCAGTAGTAGTAGCAGTAGCGGAAAAGATACTGTAAGTGGAAAAATGTCTCAAGATGCCCATACAACCCGAAAGAATCATCATGATCTCGCTACAAGTTTACCACACTACCACCGGCGAAAGGTTCCTGTGCTTTGTTCTTATCTGTGTTGTACTGCAGAGCGGAACAATAGCTCCATTTTTACCTTTACCATACACCATTCACTGGGAGAAAGTTCTCCTGCACGCATTCACCTTCACATGAGATCCTTCCGTTTTTTGTATTGCAAATCGCAACGTTCTTTTTCTCTTTTTGTCTTCCTTGCTTTCGTTTCCTCTTTTCTCTTTGCGAACTCATGAATACAAAAGAAGGAAAGTACAGCAAAAAACTACTAAAGTATACATAAGATGAAAATAGCAAAAGTTTGTTGGTCAAAATCAGAAAAGAGAAAACTCGTTCGCTTCGTTATTACCTGGCATCCAACTCTCCCTCAAGGATTACAATCGCTACTGTTAAGCATGACAAATGTAACAAAATGTGGGGATGATGTGAAAGTGCGTAGATAATGGCAACTATTTCGTTTACAAGAAGAAATAACATAATGAAAACATAAAAAATAAAAATGATGAAGGGAGAATCTATTAAAATGCTGTGCAGACATGTTTTTGAATGGTTATTCCACTACAGGAATCCAATCTGGGGGAGTTTCCGAGATTGTTTTATTTCATGGAGAGCATGGATTGCTGAAGTTTGTCTCTTTTGTGGTGTTGTATTTGATTTTTAGAAGAAATGGTGCAGTAAAGTTGGCATGCAAAAAAAAGCTTGCGAAAGATGCGCCTATCGCAAAAATCATTATGTGCATTTAGTTGGTTTGAAAACTTTTAAAGTTGCAGAGGCAATTCCGTAGCTGAAATAAAACAATGGACTTCCATGCCTTCTCTACAAATTAGGGCTTCCAGTAAAAACCCGCAGTGGGTACTTCATTTATAAATGTAATAGAGAGGACAGTTGATAAGATGTCAAGAGAAAGCTGCCTTTATGGACGGAATCATGCTAGATGACATTTAGGTAGGCTATTATGCATTTTGTTCGGTGGTGTGATAATGAAAGTACATATAGACCAATGCGAAAGAAGGCGAAAGACCATTTCCAGTCCCTGTTAACTTGTTATAACATTCTATTAAAAAGTTTTGCATGTGAGAAGTAGGTAAAAGCAGGAGCCATCCCCAGGATTAACTTTCATCTGTAACAGATGTCCAGAATCACATTAGAGATAAGTAACCAAGTTGTGTAATACTTTTTGCGCCGACTGGAATACGCCTAAGGGCATCCCCTACATTCATGCAGGCCGTTTATACGACTGTACCACGGAGGAATCAGCTTACCCTCTGCTGTTGCGTAAGTTGGGAAAGTATGAAGCCTAAAATAAAAAAAGCTTAAGCCGCTTTTTTCGGTTTTGGAAAACAGCTTCGTGTGTATTTGTGAATGCTCTGTGGAATGTGATCTCTCCGGATGTGTGGATATATTTAATAAAAGAAAAGTCTGGACTTCTTGTGACCAACTCCATCAAGATTGAATTGTGTACCACAGGAATAGGTACATTATTGTCCTATTTATCTGATGCGAGAAAATGAAATCCTCCTGCTCTTGTGAAACTCGCTTGTTATAGTTTTGTCAGATCGGGGGCACATAAATAACACAAAAGTACTTAGAGAATTTAAATTCCATCTCTAAATTCGGAGACTCTGCGGCGAGACTAGGGGAAAAATCTAAAAGCTTATTATGTATAGTGCAGATCATATGACCGCGATGATACGCTATTAAGTAGCGGAAACTGGTTTATGCAAATGTACATATCTATTCGTCTACGTATGCTAACCCGATATCATCTCAGAAAAAGGTTCATAAATTACGGGGGTGTAACAAAAACAGCTTTGCAGGATACAGTGCTTCCGGGATTACGGATGCCGTTACTCTCTCGGATTTGTAGGGGGAAAACATAGGAATGGAACTTCGATCTACAAAACCACTTGACCAATACAGATATACTAAAGTATAAAAAAACGTGCCTGGGTGGAAATCCCATGGTCGCGTTATTGATTCCCATCCGGGTAAAATCCTGCCATTTCCTCGTGACAGTACTCCCAATGCTGTCTTTTATCCTAAAAATTTAAAGCGAGTTTAAAATATTTACGTCGTGAACTGCATTTATAATATTTTTCCTTGAGTCTTCAAAAGCGCTGCAGGAATAATTCTGATATTTTTAAAGTGCATTGCCCTACTTCTGGGTTCACAGCTAAACATAGTTAAAAATGAATGCTCCCACAGTTTGTCCTCGTAATTGCTTGCATTTTTATACGTGTTCAAGCAGAATTATTGCCTTTTGGAATTCTAACTTTACCAGAATTTCAATATGCAAACTTTGTCTTCTTTAAACTTTGCTACGTTGAATTACAACATAGTATGAGGTTTGTTTTGGAGTAAAGTTTTCTACCATGAGCGTTTTGTTCCGGTATCGACCAAATGAAGAAATGCACATAAAAAAACTCAAATTGGAGACTCGAGCGAAAGTGAACCATATATTTAATTTAATTTATCCTCGAGAAGAAAAAAACAAAATATTAAGTGAAAGTTTTTTTTACTTTGTACATATCTCCAGACTATCCTAAACAGGGTGTACTCGTAGGCATTTGTACCTCACATTTTAAATTGTAACGGCAGTTTTTCACAGAGCTCCCCAGCCCACATAAGTAAATATATGCTTGTGTTACACCCAAGTTTCATGCGAAAAGGGCTCGGAATAAAATCAACGAAAAGATTAAAGGTGAACGCAATTAAAAACCTGCTTGTACTTACATTTCAAGATTGCATCATTAATGAGCCCGTATATTTATTAAGAGCACTTTTCCTGTGAATAGATGCACGCGAAGAATTTGTTATTATTACGAAGCAAACAATGCTGAATAATTCGACATTTGCATGTCGATTGCAAGACAGTTTTCCAGGTTCCAGGTCGATGTTCCCACCTCTAATTTCTTTTATTTTCTCTAAAGGGACGTTTCCATAACTATACAGCGCACCTTTTTCCACACATATAAAAAATGACACAATTAAGGTTGAAGTTGTGGAAAACTTTTCGGAAGAAAAATTTTCCATTTCAACTAAATTCTACAGGAAAATCCTGATTAGTTTTGCAATCAAGGCGTGTGGTAGTTTGAGTGACGATCATGCAATTTAATTTATTATCTGTCGTAATTAAAATCATTCCCAATCTCCTGCCTTTCTATTGTGCACCCTTTTAAACAAATTAATTTTGAAATGGCCGTATACGATGCTTACAAATGCGATTTCGCTAGTTTCATTCAATTGAGCACACCACCGGATTAGGCGTGCCTTACTAAAATAATTCTCAATCAATATCTATTTCGCCTCCCCTGATATACCCGCACGGCGGCCTCGTTTGCTTTCGCACAGCCAGGCCAGGCCTAGGTCGTAAACCACCCGAGATGCTTAAAAATTAATGATTATCAAGAGATGTTATTCCAATCATTATTCTTAATACAACGTGTCCCTGTGTGGTATCTCTTCAAACTGGTAAACTTACTTCACTTACGTACCAATTTCAAGTTTCAAAGCAAACATGGCTTCCATCCACTTTAAACCTTGTAGGGTCTCTCATCCCACTAAAAGGAAATGGTTTTTGTTCACGCAATGACTACGTGGGAATGTCATATTTTTATTATTACTACATTCAAGCTCCCCGTAACACTTTTTACTTTAATTCCCTCAAAATTGATGCATAGAAAGACACAATGTGCTCTCTACGTGTCCAGCTTTCCCAGTGTCAGTAAGATACAGAGATAATATGTTTATTTCCCAAATAATATGTTAATGCCAAAGGATGTATTATGTATTTATTTATCCACGACCGTGTTTCCATTCCGCATTATGTATGTTGTGATCCAGCCGTAAAAATAGTGGTCAAACTCGGGATTGAGAACTCGAGCAAAATATCATGATCGTCATCTTGTGCTAGAAGTCTTCCTTACACAAAAATCCAGTTTGCTATATTTATTTTCGGTACATCCTAACCCCGGCTGTGAAACGAGTCGTTCTCTCATTTTCTCATAACAAAAAGGAATCAGGACGACGAGCGACCGTGTGTGCGCCAGGATATTTTGTTATTTGTTTGTGTGAATCATGTGTGGGGACAAGAAGGAAATCAAGGTATATAACTGCACGTACTACATTATCCTTGTCTATTTCCCTGTAAGCAGGCAGTGTGTTCCACGTATGAGTTTGCTTTTAAGTTAAACGCATTATTATTATTTTTTTTTATTGCCGTTTCTTTGTTGTTGATGTGAACAAACATACTCGTTACCTCACTTGACTAGAAAACAAGTAACCGAGTGTGTGTGAGTAGTGGAGGTATGTACTTTTTCCATTGGAAAGTTAATACTACGGCATATCCGGATGATACCACACATTTCGCTTATTTTTGAGCTGGCTCTTTGAGACGACCACTTTGGCTGGGTGAATGGGCAAGTAAGCCATGACGATGACGACGAGGATGTGGAGGAGGCTCCTGAATGAGAACGAGGAAAAAGCCAGAAGAATCGAAAGAGAGTATAGAGAGGAGAGGATGAGGCTCTTCGGCCCCATCTCTTCGTAGCTTTGACGCTCTCTGCTCTTTCTCTCGTTTTTTTTCTTCTCTTGTTTGTCAAACCCTCTTGAGTGAGAGAAACATCCCTACACAGCAACTGTTTCTTCTTTTCCGACAAGAGCATCCCATATTATGCATGTGCCTATCAAACGGCAGAGCATTACATTTTCGAGAGCTGACATAAGACACACATATTAGTTTACTGGATTTGACTAGGAAAAAAGATACTTTTTTCCCTCTCCTCGAAAAAATAACAAGTTTTGCTTGCCAACATTGTTGTTTGCAAATTCCAAGGTAGACTGGGTTTCCCTGTGTACCTTTGCCCATTTATGCATTAAAATTAAATGCGTATGCAATACCACAATGTGTGTGTACACGAAAACAATAAGCAGACGACGGTTTTGAAAACCTTTGAATTTGTGTGAGATCGCCAGAGTGGTTGTTGTTGTCGAGGTGGAAACTACTATAAAATGACAATATAGATAGACGCTGACGACGCTAGAGTAGTTTTGTTTAAGCTTGTCGTACCAAAGAATAGGGCTCCGCTTCGCTGTGTAACTAACAGTTTTTTTTGTGTAGTTATTTTCATTTCCGTTACATGGCACACCCGTACATAACGACAGTTTACTTCAATATACATTGTTGTATGGCTCACGTTGATAAGTGTTTCGTTACAAAAGCAGTAGAAAGAAAGGAGAAAGTCCTTATGCCGGGGAAGTGGGACGCCTTCTGTTCAACCAGAGAACGAAGAGCAAATTGTCAGCTTTTGATCAAGTAGAGAAAGGACACAGGGTGGACTGTGCTGTGCCTGAGTATTCATATAGTACAAAACAGCACAGCACCCATTGTATGTGTATGCGCTCGTTTTTTCCAGTCCGCCAAATCCTTGTTAAAGTTTCGCCGACGAGAAAAAAATGTTTGTTGTCACTTTCTCTCCCTGTCTACATCTTTTTATGCTATCTTCAAAGATAATGTGGCCGTTTTTTTTCTTCGTACCTATACATATTACGCTGGAGTGACTGGAGCCACAACATCCATCCTCCTTTCATAGGATAACGACGATTGGTACGTCGCACAGTGACGAGTAATACTACTACATTGCCAAATACTTGAGAGATAATTTCCTCCTTTAACTTTCTCATCTTTTTCCAGAGAAACATTGCCTGCCATCATTTCTTCAATGTCCTCCCCTCACTCCATATTCGCCTATGGAAATATTGAAAGGGGAGTAGGGATTAAGCATACATGAGCGAGAGAGAGAGAGAGAGAAAGAGAAGTTTTGAATGAACTTCTACTAGTCACTTGTAGTAATGCGGTGGTTGGTGGGTTGGTAGGAGAAAGGTGATAGTAGTGAAAATTTCGCCAACGAAAAAGTTTATGTAATAGTTTTCCTCTTATGCTTAATAATGCCGTTACTCGCCCTTTTTATGTCATCTTGACGTTTTCATGAACGCCACTGCATTCCCGTTGTTACACAAACACGCTATACCTCTCTGGTTTATATCACGGCACTCTTCCACCTAACGTCCTTCCTTTTTATCCCGATGGTGTTTATTCATTTACCAAAACTTTTTCAAGGAACTGCCAACACATAATGTTGGCGTATAATGACGCAAAACTATTAAAGAATGCAGATAAGGTTGCACATGCAGCTCTTTGTGATAGCATGTCATTAGAAAATGTGCTTTTCTATGCATATCCGCCTTGTATTTCAAAAACAATTCTCTCATGGATGTTGTAAGTTTTGTTGGGACAATTAAACATCAGCTATAATGTGTTTTGCCACTTTAGTTACATAAAGGTTTTCCTAAAATAGCATTTTATGTCCTTTCGGAGTAACCGGAAACTGGGGAAAAGAGAGGCATGCTTGTAAGAAGGGGAGCGTTGATAACTTTAAATCTTTGTGGTTTTGAAAGCGAAGACGTGGGAAAGTATTTTTATACTCCAAACAACATTTTTAGTCGTTTCTATTTAAAAGGGAAATATAATACGCGTTTTAGTAGGATTCATATATATTATGTACATTATCACTGTGTGAAATTTAAAAAATACTTGTGTCAACATCACGACTTTGTCGACATAAAAAAACTAACATTTTTGAGTGGTTCCCGCATAGAAAAATGGGGTAAAATATACGATGGATGAAGAGTAGTGCAAATAAGTTGACGGTTTTCTTGATTGGAATTGCTCTATATTTTGAACTGTATGAAAGGAAACAACCATTCCAACTCCCTGTCTATTGTAAACTTCTTTGAACAAATTAATTACAACAACAAAACGCTATCATTCTTTTTAAGAAGGATGAAAGTCCTTTTTGTCTGATTTTGGTCATTCATTACTGGCATCTAAATGCTTACATGTCTTGGAAATACAATCGTACACTTCATTGTAAATACTGCTGGGAAAGCCGACAATTGTTGTTGCTCGGTGATTCTCTATCAACGTGTTTAATACACAGCTGCTATAGAGCACAATCTTTAAAAAAAGAAAACAGCAATTAAATTGTGTGTAATAGGAAAAGTTCTAAAAAAGATGTGAGGATAAACGACTAAATTCTCTCCTTTCAAATGACCAGAAAGAAAGAAAATATTTATTGTAGGCAGGGTTGTATACCCTTTTTTGTCATTCAGCTTTATTTAGTGTAGTTATGATGAAAATCTTATATCATTTCTTAAGATGTCAGTCTCTGGTAATGTAAGTGAATTATGAGACGAGAAAATTGTAATATTTGTAGTATTTCTCTCTCTCACTCTCTCTCTGTGAATACTCCGCATCAAAACGGCAAGCGACGAATGTTTGATAGTAGCGTGTACTCAAATACAAAAGGAGATGAAATGAAAGATTCCCGGCGTAAAAAGGGAAGTTCGCAACCGGATTATTAACTACAGAAAGCGCGTATACACGTTAGGTAGTTATTTCAAATTGCTTGTTGTCTGTTTGTCTGTGGACGGTTCATTTCTCCAAACTTTTTATACATACACCGTAGGCAGGTAACATCCTGTAACATCTTTGAAAAAAAATCGGTCAACTTCTGGAGAGGAATGTAAAGGGTCATAATTCAAATCATGTCGAAACGAGTTGAAATTTAGTACACATACTTTTGACAAGAATTAATTGAACCACATAACCGCAAAGGGCCATCAAAAGTCAAAATATTGTTTGCATAATAGCTATGATAGGTTAAGTCTAACGGAAATGGGATATTCAACAATCGATTGTATGGACTGTACCGTATGTGTTAACATATATTTAAATTTCATCGTATGACCCATTGCTTTCAGTAGTTACATATCAGTGGTTTTACAACCCGGTAGTTATTTCATAGAAGGTATAAAGCGTTGTACTATCTACATGGACGTGTGCTATATACATTTTAGCTTGCGTGTACACATTCTGTAGATAGGTATAAAGTAGAATGCACCTCTGACACTGTTATTAGATGAAAAGCAGGATGAGAATAAATAACATTTGTCATCATCATTAGATGGTTGCAATCTCTTGATCGTGAAACGCAGCATGTGGCAGAGTATGAAGATGATGTTCTGTTGCTGAAGACAAAGGATAACATGCGGCAGCCGTTTTCAATTTCACCAAAAAGGGAAGTATTACGCCAACTTTCCAGTTGTTTCTTTTCCAGAGTCAGTCGTCGTCTGGGAAAACAAGTCATTGGAGTATAAACGCACAAACACACGCGTGTCTAGTTCATGTGTATACATTTTATACAATACGGTGTGGCAGGGCGATGTGAAATTTCCCTGTGAGAACTATTACATCTCATCATAACTTTCATTAATCTTGTATGCTAATTTGATTTACTAGATGAAATAGATCATGATGAGTATACATGGAGAATAATATGCAAAGCACTTAGTACGACCTTCCGAGGTACCCAAGGTGGATAAATATGCATGAAGCATTAAAGAGAGTAATGTTGGAATGGAAATGAAAAACTGTTACTTTTATTATCAAACACCGTGATAATTTGTACGCGTGAGAATTTACAATGGAAATCGTGCCAGCGTTTGGGAGACCTCTACCCCATAAACAAAATTATTACGAGAAATTATAATCTTTGTAGTTTTAAATGTGCAACTAAATATACTACATACACACATGACCAAAAATACAGCGCTAGTATTCCACTTCGTTGTTGTTGCGTTTGCAATAAATTCTTTCTCGGTTAATGCAAATAGACTATACTGATGACTAAACCGTCGAATTAAAGGTGCCTAAAACATGCAAAATAGGTAGGCTTTTATGCCCTTCAAATCATTTAAAAAAGGTGCTTAAAAAGGTTCTTATCATCAAAATAGGTGGCTAAAAAGGTTCTTATAACCAAAATAATTGGCTAAAAAAGGTCCTTATACTCAAAATAGGCAGCTAAAAATGTTTTTAAACATAC